>JBAGKO010000002.1:999595-1010233 GCA_037177275.1 Acacia concinna | reverse complement strand
TTGTGGGAAATCAAATCTAAACAACAAATAAGTTCATAGCTCCTTTAGGTCTAAAATAAATTAGCCACACATGGCTATAAGAAAATCCATGGCAACAAATAAAATTTCAGATTCAAAGAAAAGAAAAGAAAGAAGAATGGAACATATTGGATTGCAAAATTGGGTACTTCTGCTCCCCAAATCGTTGCTCTATCTACTTTCACATGATCTTTTTCTTTGCAGCCAGATCTCCGAGATGTTTCTCTTTTCTCCTGTGCGTGATGTCAGTTCTCTTATTGTGCCATAAGATCTTCTTTTTTCCCTCTTGTGCGTTCTTTTTCTTTTTTTCTCCTGCGCACACAATACCTCCTTATAATAGATATTAGGCTGCATGTATCCGTGATTGTTTTTTTTTGCTACTTGTGTGTGTTGTAACCGTGATCCTCCTAATATCTATATTTTTAATTCTTCTGCGCGTTGTAACTGTCCAATCCCTCCTAATATCTATATTCGGATATTAGATCAGGATATTATGTCTTTTTGTACAAAGACATATGCGCCAATATCTTAAAAATCTGCATCACCATATTCTTTTCTTTGCATGGACCTCACACTTCTGTTATATATATATATTTCCTTTCTTTTTTATTTGATTTTTCTAATTTCTTTGATTTGATAATATCTCCTGCAAAGTAAAATTAAGATATCAATAGATTTTCTGCTTAAACTTTTTTATATCTTATAATTAATTAAAGGATAGAAAGAATCTATAAAAGATAATTAAATAGATATAATATTAATCAATCTAAGCAAACATATCTCAAAATCTATACCTATTTAATTATAAAATATGATCTTATCACGTAGAATTAGAGATGGGTCCAGAACTAGAGCATAGTGGGATTTATGGACTCCGTTAGATAGTCCATTAATTCAGTTTGTGGAACAAAATCTACAAAGCCTAAATCCCGAAGCTAAAGTAAAGGAATTTACCACACTAGAGGGCATATGAGATCTAGATAAATGGAAGATGTTCTCACCAAATTAGGGTGTGGAGAAAATTAATATGGTTGTCCCTCCAAGAAGCACAGAGCCAGATGTAATCTATTAGAGGAATTCATCGGATGGAAATTTCAGTGTACATGCAACTTATGGTTTGGTGTATAATCAAAGTTCATCTTTGGCTAATCCACATTGGCAACTAGTATGGAGATGGCCTCTTTTAGAGAGAGCTAAATAATACGGCAGGTGCTTCATGAGAGATTGCCTACAAACTCACTCAGAGCATATAGAAAGTTGAGCGATCATCCTGAGTTCCCTTTTGAGTGTCATTGTAAGGAAACAATTCTACATATCATGAGAGATTGTGAGATTGCTACAAATGTGTGGATGAATTTAATTAACCCATTATATTATTCTACTTTTTTTTTGCTGATGATTTGCAGGGTTGGACAAATGGAATGTGAAGCATGCCCCAGGCATCCGAAGAGTAGAAAGATGGCCTTGCTTGTAGACATTTGGAACGATATGTCAGCTCTTGTGGAAGAATGATGCAAGAGAGTGTTTGAAGGAACCGGAGATCAACCATCAATATTGATATATAAGTGCATACATCACCTGAATGAAGAAGTTGTTGAAGATAAATTCAAGCACTGTATCTTTATAATTCCTAACAGAGTGGAAGCAACATGGAGTCTTCCAAGTGTGGGCTATGTTCGAGTGGACGTGGATGGGTCGCGTACAGATCAAGGAATAACAGCTTGTGGAGGAGTAGTTCGAGATTGTCATGGAAACTGGATTGTTGGATTTCAACAAAAACTTGGTTTTCAATCAGTAACAATGGTGGAAATGACATCTATTAAAATAGGTATACGTGTATGCAAAGATTATGAGCTGAGGAAAATAAGTTGTACTCAGATTCTGTGAGGCATTGCACGTATTGTTTTTTGACAGTGGTCAGTTCCACCCCTTATGTGATGTCATCAATGAAGTCTGGGAGATGATATATTCCCATAGAGACCTAGAATTAATTCATGTTCATAGGGATGCTTTACAATGTGCTGATCTTCTTGCTAAAATGGCTTAGGAGACCACATCAGAGCTGACATTTTTGAGTGAAGCTCTACTTTACTGTCTAAACTAGTTGCTCTTGGATTTAGGATAATCTTGTTTTACTGCTTGTATTTAGGAAGTGTAGTCTAATATGTAGTTATGTTTAGTCCTTTTGTACTAGTGTCTGTGTAATGTATTAAACTCTGCCAAGTCCTAAGAACTTGTCATTTGTACTCAAAAAAAAAAAAAAGGAAAGAGAAAAAGAAATATTGAATGATTGGTTTGAGGATGTACCATGTCCATGTTTTACATAATTTATATATTATATATTTTGAATTATTTTTCCAGAATTAATTATTAAAATATTATCTTTAATAAGCGCTGAATGTCTTTTTTTTTTTTTTTTTTTTTTCCGCGAACCGTAAGTGCTGAATCTGCTCTATGCAAATTATACAGATTTACCATTACCTGGACATCTCAAGTGACACTGCAAGTTACCCATCCCAAAGCGCCTCTCACGAAGGTCACCACTCTTTTTGTTCCGGAAGGAAAAAAACAAAACTACCCGAATCGCGAGTGTGGGAGAGGTGAGCCTCTGTCTCTCCATCATTGATTCCGCCTCTCTTAATTCTTTCATTTCAATTGTTCCGTCAATTATTCCTATCTGACTTTGATTTGATGTTTTTTTTTTATCTTTACTATCAATTACAATCGGAAGTAAGATTCTGTTTCTAGGATTGCCGTGATATGGATGTGGCGGAATTAACCTCGGAACAGGTTCGCGATCCTTACACTTAATCGTTCGTTGCTGTCATTTATTAGATCTAATTCGGTTCTAGATGCAATTTTTCTGATTGGTTCTGACATTTTTTTTGGCGAATTGTTATGTATTAAATGTTGTTGATTATCCAGTGTGGTGTTATGTTGCTGTTTCCTCTTACATTCCTGTTCAATTTTCTAAAGGTTTTGAGGAGGGATATACCATGGGAGACTTACATGGCGACTAAGCTAATCTCAGGCACAAGTCTACAACTCTTGAGGCGTTATGATCATCGATCGCAAAGTCAAAGAGAACAGTTGCTGGATGATGTAATTTTTGTTTCGTTCTTTTTTTTTTTTTTTTATATATATATGAACAATCTAAAGTTTCAAGTTGATCCTGTTGTCATTACATCAATGATTGCCAAGTTTACCGTCTGTTGGTATAAAAAATTCAATTTCATTGTTGCAGGATGGTCCAGCTTATATTCGTGTATTCGTTCATGTTTTGCATGATATTTTTAAAGAGGACACTGTAGAATATGTTTTGGCGTTGGTGGATGAAATGCTTGCAGGTAATTTGAGGGGATATGGCAAATAATTTCTTTATGAATTGCGAGTGCTAACCCTTTTCTCTTTCGCAGCAAACCCAAAAAGGGCTAGATTGTTTCATGATAAGTCCCTTGCTGATGTTGATACCTATGAACCTTTCTTAAGGTCAGTAATTACTCATTATGCGCTGAATATTAATTATTACTTCAAAATTGCGAAGCTCACTTTTCATGCTTATACTATTCCATATTATATTGGTCAAGTTTTGGTGAATTCCTTCCTGAAGTAAAATTTAAAGCTCTTCTTAATGGATCTTGTTTATGATTGATGTGATCTCATTTGATAGTTAATGGCTCCTATCCGAGGTAATCCAAAGTTTTAAAATATATGTTATATATAACATTTTGTCCATCTTTCAGATTGCTCTGGAAAGGGAACTGGTTCATTCAAGAGAAAAGTTGTAAGATCCTTGCTTCAATAGTTAGGTAATATAAACATTATAATTTGCAAAGTTAAGGTCACATGTTTAAGAACTCAACCATATTGCAGGATCCCGCCTCATTCCCCTCAAGATCTCACCTTATTAATACTTGTTTTTTCCTCAACATTTGTAATTTTAGTGTCCGGCCAAAAAATCAAAATGGCTTTGTTACAAATGGAGAAGCTTCAAACTCAAAGAAACCACTTACTACAATTGATGATGTTTTGACAGCATTGGTGAAGTGGCTTTGTGAGCAGGCATGTCTTCACTTCAAGCTTCTTCCCATTCTTTCATCTAATTAGGAATTGCAATATAATCATCATGCTAATTTTAATAGGATAATTGACTTGGTATATTTAAAATTCTATGTAAGATAGCTTTGTTAGATAATATAGTTATCTAGCATTCCCTTCACCCTACAAGTTAAGCTTGTCTTAGATGATTTGTGGACTTTTACAAGTTTACCCTGGGTAGATGAAAAGAAGTGCTAAAACACCCAATCCATGTAGAATTTTTGTTGGGTGGTATTGTATTTGTAATTTAGAATATCCTAAACTAAGAATAGAGTAGGAGAAGAGGCCCATCTTTCGTAACGTGGTGAACTAAGATTTGAATTCCCGTTATAAGAAGTGTCAACATTCATTGTTTGACCGTGACGGCCTCTAATAGGCAGATGCCTGAACATAAGAAAAAAAAGACAAAGTAGAGTAGCTTAGAAAGGAACCAATCCGATTCCATCCTTTACATATCCGAACACCATAAGATTTATCATGCTCCATAAAAAAGAAAGTTCCTTTCTCACTTGTGACTAGATGAGAGAAACCCACAAACTTGATGATACACGTATTCATGTTAATTTACAAAAGAAGATGCCAGAAGTGGTTGAATAGATTTTGAGAATTTATAAGATCTTGAACTAAAGTAGATGTGGGTGACACGCAACATGTTGAACTTTTATGGCTTTCTCTTAATTTGGACCTCGCATCTGGATTGGCCAGATACATGCAAAGGGACACTCAAATCTCTGGTCAATTATGTGTCACTTTGTTTAATAGAGCCCACACACACGCATGAATATCCATGCACTCATTCTCACCCTCATTTTATTACTATCTGTAGCTGAAGAAGCCTTCTCATCCTAATCGTGGCGTCCCAACCGCTGTCAATTGCCTGTCAACCTTACTCAAGGAACCCATGGTTAGGTCTTCCTTTGTTAAAGCAGATGGGGTGAAGTTGCTTGTACCTTTGATTTCACCAGCATCCACTCAACAGTCGATTCAGGTAAGTTTGCATAATTTGACCTCTAAGAAGCTTAATGACTGGTTTAAACGTCAGTTGGCCCATGTTGATCCTGCAAATAGGTGGCTGGGTAAGTTTTTTTCATTGGTTTATACTTGTTACATATGCTGGATATTGAATAACCTCTAGAGCATCTGCTAATAGATGAGTAAACACCCATGAACCATGATGGATTCAGTTCATGCTGAATGGCTGTACTTTCCTTTGCAAACAATGGAAGAGTGGATGATTGGGGAATTAGAGATTTAGAGATTTTCTGACCATGCGATTGATATATTAATAGACATTTAAATATTGGGACTAGCAAAGTTAGAATTGAAGAAACTTGTGTTGGGAGTAAAAATAATTTTCAAGTTTCAATTTTTTCTGTCACAGCTTCTTTATGAAACATGCCTCTGTATATGGCTTTTGTCCTATTATGAGCCTGCAATTGAATACTTGGCTACCTCAAGATCCCTTCCGCGACTTATTGATGTTGTAAAGAGCTCTACAAAAGAAAAGGTATGGCTGGCTTATTGAGTTTGGCTTATTGACTTTCTGTCGCCTTTCATTATTATTCTATGAATATTTTCATTCATGTTATGTGAAATGGATATACTTATGACTAGCTGTGATCTTAACAGACTTGTTTTGCCTGTGTTTTGCCGATTTTTGTTAGGTTGTTAGAGTTGTTGCCTTGACTTTTAAAAACTTGCTGTCAAGAGGAACATTGGGTGCTCAAATGGTTGACCTTCAGCTGCCACAAGTTGTTCAGAATTTGAAAGCACAGGCATGGAGTGATGAGGTGAGAGAAGACGGACCTAGACTAATGTTCTTCTGCTGAAAATGTACTTATTGTGCTGTGCAAATAAAGATGTAGGTTGTCTGGGTGTCTGTGACGCAGAGATTAATCATTATTCATAAATAATCATTAGAAATTACTCTTAATTTAAGTTTTGGCATTTATTGTTGTAGTCATTGTCATACATTTTTGCTAGTATTTCTTAATTATTTTGTTGTTTTAGATATGGTTTAGACCATTGTGACAATATTTACAATCTTCAGGGTTAGTTATATATAGGTGCACTGTGGCCTGTGGCAACAATTAAGCTACTTAGTGCAACTTGCACTTCTTTTGATGGATACCCGAGTTTTAATTTTCAAAATAGGGTTAACGGTCATTTTTGTCCCGTAAGTTTTCGCTCCGGAACTGTTTTGCCATAGAAGTTTCAAAACGGGGGCAAATTTGCCCTGACCATTAACTCCATTAAATTTTGACCGTTAGTTAACCAAATTTGTTAAGCCGACAGTCCATGTGTCATTTGACTATTTTTTGTTAAAGTGCAAATTTATAACGAAAGTTTTAAATCTAACTTTGAAAAAAATAAAATACTACATACGGACTTTCGGGGCAAATTTGTACCTTAACAAAAAATAATTGGTGTGACACATGGATTGTTGACTCAGTATATTTAGTCAATTAACGGTCAATTAAAGGAGTTAACGGTCAGGACAAGATTGCCCTTTGGCAAAATAGCTTCTGAGCGAAAACTTCTAGGGTAAAAATGACCCTTAACCCTTCAAAATATTGCCTTTGATTAGAAAGCACAATTTTCTCATGAATGCAATCAATAATTGTTTCAGATCTGCTTAGATCCATTGACTAGTGAAAAATTTACTGCTAGGCAATTGATGAGTTTTGCCTTCTCATTGTGTTAATTGAAATTTGATTACCTATGTGATGATTCATTACCTGGGTATTATTGATGATTGGCTTGTATAGTTGCCATGAATATAAATTCATCTCTTTCTCTTCTTTCATTTTGTATGTTTATGCACTGGGATTCTTGAAATCAGTAGTCAACTTACATAAAAAGGGATGTTCATGGCAAAGCGTGCAATTTCCTTTGATTATGAAATGCCTTTATATTATTAGCTTTTCTTTTTGGCTTGAATTGACTATTTTAATAGCAGCCATTATTTTGCTTGAATTTCTGAGATTATGCATCATGAAATTTGTAAAAAAATCTCTGAATGTTTAGTAGCCGCTTACTATATTTCCTTTTGAGATAAAATACTTCCTGGTGCAACCCAACGCACTTTTATTGACAATAAGTTTGTCATAGGACTTGCTGGAGGCACTAAATTACCTGGAAGAAGGACTTAGGGATAACATCAAGAAACTAAGTTCTTTTGATATGTACAAGCAAGAAGTTCTTTTGGGCAATCTAGACTGGTCTCCCATGCATAAAGATCCCATATTTTGGCGAGAAAATATTACCAACTTTGAAGAGAATGACTTCCAGGTATCTCTCCACTGCCTTTTTTCTCATGTCACTTATTTAATCTTGCACTTATTTCAACTATAAGACTAACAATACTTTGAATTAGCTTTAGCTATCTTATTTCGCTTTTTAACCATTTTGTGGAATATAGCAAAAACAGTTCAAGTCAACTCCCTAATTCACCAAATGAATACAGTTGATGTTTCTTGGGCGCCGGTTATTGCCTGTTCTGATGGGAATAATTTATTACAGAATTATTTACTGCAAGCCAAATGCCTTGGTCTTTGAAACTTCGCCCTACGTAGATTAAATATTTAACTACTTAACTGTAAAATCCAAGAAGGACCTGGATACCTAGAATATTGTTTCGCCTGGCTTCCCTGTCTAAGTCCACATAATAAGTGGGTCATAGCTTTTCTGACTTCTCATTATTTACTGTAGAGACGTGTTTATAATTGTTGGTTTAAATATTTTACATTTCTTTTGGGTCTAATGAAGATGTTAACACAAAAAAGTGATATAACAGATGGGAATGTTGAGATGGATGTGTCATACGGTCATATGGAAAAAAAGAGAGAGAGAGAGAGAAAATTTGTAATGATCATATATGAGAAAGTGTTGGCATGGCATTTGTAGAAGTGAAGGTGGTAGACAATTATTTTCGGTAGTTTAGACATGTACAAACTGGACCAATAGAGGCGCTGAGGAGGGTTGAACAGATGGTTTTGATTTTTATGAAAAGAGGTAGAGGAAGATTAAGAACACACAATTTGCGGAATGGGGTCTTGGTATATATAAAAAGTTCTGGTTCTTAATGTGGGACGAGACTTGTTATTGTTGCTGCTGCTTCTTGTGTAGTTCTGTGTCTATTGGTCTTTGATGGGATTATTTCCTTAAGGAAGCCTTCCTTTGCCTTCCAAAATGATCCAGAAGAAATTATTTCTAGCTATATAGTGCTTTTTTAGCAACTAGATAGATTTGCCCTTAATTGTTGCTTGTTCATTAATTGTACCATTATATATAATCTCAGTAGAGGACAGTTTATCTATGAATGTGCTGATATAGTGGACCTATGCTGCAGATTCTAAGAGTCCTAATAACAATTTTGGATACTTCTGGGGATCCAAGGACTCTAGCTGTTGCTTGCTTTGACCTTTCACAGTTCATAAATTACCATTCAGCTGGGAGGGTCATCGTGACGAACCTGAAAGCCAAAGAACGAGTAATGAAGTTGATGAATCATGAGAATGCTGAGGTCACTAAAAATGCCTTGTTATGCATCCAAAGGCTTTTCTTAGGTGCCAAGTTTGCGAGCTTCCTGCAGGCTTAGTTCTTTTTGTGCTTGGCTTTTGCATTTCATCCATCAACTCTATAGCTAGCTCGTAAATTGGCGTCGACTCTCTTCTGTACTATCATGTTTATTCCTTGTTTTTTCACATTAATTTATTGACTCTGGCCATTACGATGTGGGTTTGGAAGCAGTGAAAGAAATCTGACAAGTATCTTTCCCTCTCGGTCACTGAATAAATTTGAAGTTTTGTAAGTTAATACTGTAGGCTGGTTGAATGTATCGGAGATGAAGGTTTTTATGAAATTAATGTGTGGGTATCTCTTGTTTGGAAGTACTTATATTAAAATAATTTCCAATTTTAAATATATTTTAAATGATTTTACTTGTAAAATTTCAAGGAGAATTAAATTATAATGCTCATTTTTCAATAGTGGTTTGTTATGACTTATGGGGTTGCCTTACCTAGTGTGAGAGACATTTTTCATGTTTGTTAATCATTGCTAAATGTATATTATTGATGCTCCCTTGACAATAATCAAATAATCAAATTGGAAAGAGACGCAGAGCATTAATGAAGATGATTGTGTTTTTTAAAAAATGTCAATTAACTAATTCAACTAGATTAAATAAGTTTTACATTAAGGATTGACGGGAGTAATTAATTTGAAGTTTATAATTGATTTTGACATGTATAAAAATGTTTTGATATTTAACAAAAAAAATCATCATGATTGATGTAGAGGACTTTGAGGCCAATTATGCTCCTGGTGACCAATCTCACATAGTGGAAGAATACGTATGTTCCTAGTATTTGTGAAATGTTATCCAGACATTTGCCGAGTGAAATTAATAAGAAATTGAAGAAGAATTAGGAAAACCCAACTAGACTTAATTGAGAATTTTTCAACTCAATCTTACTATAATTTAACAAGGGTAAATACCATAAGTTGCCTATTTGGTATTTAGTAACAACCGTTTACCAGTAAACTTGCCTCTTGAGCATTTCTTAAGAGAAATTCTCAGTATTTTTGACTATTTTGTATCTGTGAACACGGAGTTTTAGGAGTTTCACTTGTTGATTAATTTTTATTTTATGGCAAGAGATTATTTGACGCTTCATATAATATAATGATCATAACGATTATCTATGACACATGGAAGTACCATGTGTCTAATGCTGTATCATTCTATATTCTATTCACAGTCGGCTATATTAATTATTTTCTTGGTCCTTGTTGGCAAAATAAAAAACAGTTATTGGTCCTTGTTATGGTCCCCATGTTAGAAGAAATATGGAAATCATGGAGAGTACTTTCAAAATAATTTTAGGAGAGTAAATGCATTTTCATGAAAAGGAAAAAACAAAGAGTACACCATATATTTGAACATTAAAAAAGAAAAATAAATAATTTACTCAACTAGACAAATGTGATGAGAGAATTAAGAGGGTAGAAGAAATATAGGGCTTGTTTGATTCTATTCTCTATTTTTTGTTCTTTAAAATAGTTTTATAAAACATAAAAATTTGTTTGGATAGTTATTTTTAAAAAATCTATTTTTTAAATTGATGTAATAACAGAGCTATTAGTGGTGACGTGACAATAGTCATTATTGGTAATATAGTATCAATAGTGCGTAAGTAATACCCTTTAAAAAAAGAAACTTAAAATTGTTTTTATTTTGGGAAAATCCCAATAAAAGACAACTGAAATATTAAAAAGATATTTTGGTGGTTTGAAATGCTAAAATCCTATATCAGTGTGGCCAGAGGAATCTGGGATTTTTTCAATGTGGGAAAAGACAACAATACCTTCAGTTAAAATTAAAATAGGATAGTGAAAGAAGGTAGGGCTTGTAACACCTTAATTTTCATAGCCAAATCCACACAATAGTATCTCTAATATGACTAGCAAGGATGTTAAACATCCTAGTCATCAAGATACATGCTTAGTTTAAATATT
>JBAGKO010000002.1:973641-999495 GCA_037177275.1 Acacia concinna | reverse complement strand
TATTCATGTCATTTATTAAATCATATTTAATGATAATTATTATATATTGAATTATCTTTCTTATTAAATATAATCATGAAAATGCAAACGGCTTTATTAAAGAAATAAAGTTTTTCATAGTATTAAAAAAATAAACTTGTTTACAAAATTTGGTGCCATAGTAGGAAAAATAATTAGTTGTCATATTTATAAAAGAATAATCCGTTACTGTTAAGAATGTTTTTTTTTTTAAGTTTAATTTAAACATTTCATTGTCTTAACTTGGTGAGGATGATTCTATTACCATGAAGAACGAAGTGATGAACTGTGTTTTTATTTACTTATCAACTTTTGTCATGATTGTAGGTTGCGTATGATGTTGGTTTTGAAGAAATATTAAACCTTGCACAAGAAAAATAGGAGTTTATATATTGAAACAAATGATTCAGATGTGGCTCATTCTTTATTTTTCTTCAGCCGTTAAACCATTTTAAGGCTTGTTTGATATTTAATAATGGCACACAATTAATTTTTTTTCCTTTGATTACATTTACATCATAATTATAAAGACGCCAAACATTTATTCCTATATACCATTTCCTCAACTTACTAATCAACTCACCTAATATACCCCGTCCTAATTATAAGATTCAGTTAACTTTTTTTAGAGATTCCTAAAAAAAGCTAATTACATTAATTAATTATATCTTATATTGTATTACATATTAGTTTGTAAGTCAAACAATATAGTTTGAAGAAAAACGATAAATTTTAATATTTTAAAGTAATATAATTAGTTTTCTTAGAATTCTCTGAAACAAAATCAACTTAATCTTATAATTAGGACTAGAGTTTGATGGCTAGGAGATCCATGTTGTTTCATTCATTGATAATACAATAAGAACAAAGAACATGCTCTATAAGTTATCCTCTTTCCAATAAATTTTTTTGGTAAATTCTACCTTTTCATTAAGGATGAGTTGTGGGTGAGTTTTGCAGGAGCCCTCTTATAAAAAATCTGCAGATAGATATGACTACTTTTATTAAAATAATTTTTTTTTTCAATTTACACTATTCAAAACATAAAAAAAATATTATATTAAAAATTAACATGTATGTGAACATAGTTTGTTAGAGTTTAATTGTACCGTCATCACATAAATTTGTTGAATCAATTGAATTGAAATTGATAGTGTTAAGACCGGCTAAAAATGCGGTTTTAAATTTCAAGAGAGTAAATTGAAACTTGATGCATATATAAATGACCAAAATTATTAAAGGTATACTTTAGGTTTTTAAGAATTTAATATCAGTAATATTTACACTTATACGTATTAATCTAAATTATAATTACTTCTTTAAGGTTTTATGAATTATTGAATTTTTAAATAATTTGAATTTTTTGAAGAAGAATATAATTAAATCCCGATAAAACAACTGTATTAAGGTCCAGAGGTGTAATTAAGGATTGATGGATGCTGTTAAAACACTAGAATGCCTCTCATTACATTTGCATAAATGTAATTTTAAATAAAATTTCTCTGTTTTATTAAAATAAGACATGTAATTGCAACAAAACACAAACTGTTAATATGATTGCTCTTAATATTGGAGAAATTCTTATGTGAACCCAGTTTATCACATCATTTGTGATCTAACCAATTAAAACACAATAACTTAGGCAATATTAATCGTAAGTGCTGCTGATGTAATTCATATTATGCCTTTCTCTTAAAAAAATAAATCTTTTGATTAAGATTTTGGAAATAAAGAAAAAATAAATCTTGTGAAATCTTTTAATGTTATTAATAAGCTAGCTAATACTAAGGAGATATCAAATCAACTCATGAATTTTTATGTTTTAATTAATTAGACAACATATGACATTGTGAACTGGATTATTTCTCTTTGATATTGTCAACTTTTGGCCCCTATCACTTCTTTGTAGTTAATGAGTTTGATCCCTTTTCCAAATAAGAAGAAAGAATAAGTAGGTTCCTCGTTCTCATTGCATTGGCAAATTGGATGGGTTCTGTTCGTCCAAGATCTTCTTTATAAAATCGCAGTCCATGAATTTTTCAGTTAAAATTAATGGAAAGGAGTTACTTGAAGTTGAACTTAATCTTCAATCAATCTTTTTAATAATTAGATTAGATATATTAGTTGGGTTATCTAATTCCGAATCAAGTATGTTATTCTAGCGAATTGTGACACTTGTTGTTATCAAACTCGTGTGATTACAATTTTTATATTTCCACCTTATATTATGGTGTTGAGTTACTATAAACTTGTGTGAATTGTAAACTCGGTTAAACTCAAGAATTCAATCACTGAATTTTTCATTTTTTATGTTTCTACCTTATAAAATTATGTTAACTCATCCTTAAATTTGCGCTAACTTTTTCAATTCTATCATGCTTAATAGCTTTATATATGAATTTTATAAAAATGTATTTGTTGATTATGATAAATTATAAATATTGATGGATTTAAACTGTATTTGAATCAAATTGTTTTAATTTATTTTATTTTAATTATTGAGTAATAAACTGTTAATACCTAGTTATTTATAGAAGTAAACCCATTCAAGTCCATGATACAATTTTAGGTTATGATCAGATTTATAATAAGGAAGATGAATAAGCTCAGCATATGAAAACATACCAGAAAAATCATTATTCACCACTACTCGATCAATCCGGCTTTCACTATTACCCCGCTTCCATGTGAAAGAAGGGCCCCCTATAGTTCATTGCCGACAGATTTAATTCTTTTATCCATAGATTAAAATCTCTATCAATTCTATTATGATCATGGAGAGCCGCTTGTTGATCTTGTGCATATAAAGTACTATTAAAATCCCCTCCTATACATCAAACACCATTAATCATCCTACTAATTTGGACTAATTCATACCAAAGTTGACATCTCACAACTAGATTAGGATTAGCATACACAGCAGTTATATATAACTCTTGAGAATTATAGGAAATACAAAGATGAATAAATTGGTTATTTTTTTACAAAATTTCATAATTTCCTTTTCCTTCTCTCCAAAGCACCCATAGACCACCGCTACATCACTTAGCATCTACAACTTTCATATGCTCGAAACCCAATCTACCAGTAAGTCTACTTGCCTTGTTCCCATTTCACCTAGTCTCAAGTATGGCCACCATATCAATATTATATGCCTATTTGTCAGTTCGCGAACCAGCCCTGTAAAGGCCTTATAACCAGACCCTCTAGTATTCCAACATAGGCAGTTCATGGAGAAATATCTGTTTGAGTAGGAAGGGTAGCAATACTCATATCTGTTGGAAATAGTAAGTGGGTGTGTCATAAGGAACAAGTCCCACATTGTTTGGGATTGTGGGGGTCCAGATAATGAGTGATCTTGGACCATTAAATAAGCTAAGAGGAGGAGTGAACTCACACAATATTAAACCACATGGAAACCCGACAATTTTCCCTACATGCGAGTTAGAAGTGGACTAAGTGTATTTATCAGAGACCTCTGGAAAATATATTTTGTGAATATATTTTAATAATTTTATTATTAGATTTTATCATAGAAAATGATGTTAGGCTCTTTAGTTACAGATTTATAAAATAATAAAATTTTCATTCATTAACTTTGAATAAATATGGACGTTGCATTTTGAATGAATATGAAATGCAATGCAACGTTATGCAATGTACACAAACAATAACTTAATGGATATTATTGTGATTTTTATGAAGGCACCAATCAATATCCACAAACAATAACTTAATGGATATTATTGTGATTTTATGAAGGCACCAGCGTTTTCTTTTTCCTTTGCCTATAAAAGGATTTTGAATGAGGTTCTCTATAGATACAATTAGCTCTTGAACTCTCAAGCCCTTTTTTCCTCCTCTAGCATATTTTTATATTTGCTGAATTCTATTATCTTCCGTAATTCTGCTCATCCTGTTTTAAAAGTAGGATTCGTTTAATCCTAAGGAGTGCCACGTCTTATCTGCCGGTAATCGTGGAATAGCTCTTAAGGACAGTGTCCTCGAGCACGACTTGAATCAATTTTTATTTGTAGGTGTTGCTACTGCTAATTGGATTTGCACATAACTAGGAAGAGTTGGAAGCTCCACTAAGTTGCGTGACAATTCAAAAGCTACCGTCATCAGATATTGCCATGGGTCTGCTATACTTGCACGATCACACACAACCTAGAATAGTCCATAGAGACATCACAACAAGTATATATTTGTAGACTATAAATTCAAGGCCAAGATAGCTAATTTCTCCATGGCAAGAACTTGTACCAATCTTGTGATGCTTAAAATAGACGTTTTTGCATTTCAGGTGGTTCTGTTGGAGTTGATCACAGGGAAGAAAGGCATGGAGACGAATGAAAAAGGGGAGGTGATAATGCTGTGGAAGGAATTTATGGGGATATTTGATAGGAGAATTGTAATTTGGTCCCAAAGAAGATGGAATTTTACGACAAAACGGTTCTACAAAATCGCATATTTGTAAAGAAGTCTTAAAATTGTCAAAGAAAATCATAGAATTTTTTTTGCAATTACACGATTTTATGTGGAATTTTTTTACAAATACGCAATTTCGTAGGATTGTTTTATTGTAAATTCCCTTCCTTAGAACCAAATTGTAATTTTCCCATATTTGATTTGGAAGAGGGAAGAAAAGAGACGCTCAGAAAATGGATATATCCGAAGTTCGGAAGCTTAGTTCATTGATGATGCTCTTGGGTTAGCTTCTCTGGCTCTGGCTTGCATAGTGGGTGGTAAGTCTTTGTCAAGAGGACCAGCCATGGGAGAAATAGTTCTGAACCTCTCTCTTCTCATTTAATCATCATCTCATGCTTCCTCCTTAATGGGATCTTCCACATTAGACTTCGAGGTCGCTTCACTAAACAGTCCTATCGCAACTCGTTGATATATAAATGGAGATTAGATTGAAGACAAGTTTGCTCAATTATAGAAAGTATGGGTAATTTTTTGGCAGAATTACTCTAAAGTCTTAAAGAAGGGATTTAATTGCCCTTAATTCCTATAATAACTGAAAAGCATGCAATAATAAGTTGAAGTGCTGAAAATGACAACAATTTTATAGTGTTCTTGTGTCATTGAGACATTTTAGTAATTAATTAAATCCTTTTTTGAGACCTTATAGCAATTCTCCCTAATTTTTTTATTAGAATATTTTCAAGAATCTAAACAGTTTGTACGTGTTCTAATGTAAAATAGAATAAACTCCTCACTTGAAGATATAATGGCTCCCAAATGGAACAAACAAATATGTATAATAACCAGAATCAGCAACATTACAATGATTCTAACATTTTTCTTTGGTTCCAGTACAATACCCTCTCGTACATATATACATTAGAATAATGAAACTTCATATTTGAAATCCCTCCATCAATTAATTGTTCCTGAAGTCAGCACCTTGAGGTTTTACTGCATCGTAATGCGCCTGCTGAGATAGTGAGTGGCCTAACACATGAAGCATCTGCAACTTTGAATCCTTGTTCTGCATTATAATTGGGCTTTGGCACTCTTCCACCTTTTGTTACAGCAAAGGAAGCTCCATTCTCAAACACGTCCCCCACTGAATGGAATTCGAATTTTTCCTCATTTCCATTATCACCTTTTCTCCACGTCACCTGCTCACATAATATATATGTATATATATTAATCCATGAAACTAGCATCAATGAAAGAATATAACGGAATCTCGTATCATGCTTCAAATTCATGCAAACAAGTCTACCTCTTTATTCCCAGAATTTGGTGCTATGAAGAGGTTAGCTTCACTCTTGAGGCTGGGCTCCATGCTGCCTCCAATGGCGTATTGCATCCATCCTTGGTACAGATTGTTGGCTACATGAGCATACCCATGTCGTATCCTGCAACATATGTAAATTTTTAAGATTGTCTCGTTACAACTACGTACTGAAATATACTTTCTGATGAAGTTGATGATGATTTATTATTAGATGGGATCAAACCTGGGCATGCGTTGGTTGCAATTGGGTCCAAAATGGTTGTAGACGACAGTGACCTTCATGTTTTGATCTCTCACGTAGCCATCATCGTGCCCTAGAAGCATAACCTTGTCCTGATCTCTGAACCAGTTATTGGACACGGTCACGTCGGTGGAACCTCTTGTGACGTCCAGCAGGCCATCGAAGCATCTGTAGAGAGTGTTGTGATCGATCCAAATCTTCGAAGCCGAAACCAATCTGATTGCGTCTCCGTCCACTTGACCCAGAGATATCACCTTCCCTGCGCCTCCCATCACCATTCCCGGACCTTGAGGCTTGCAGTGATGAATCCGAAGCCCATGTATGATTATGTTGGTTTCCTACAGATTAAAATTAACACGCATGCATTATATTCACTTGAAAATATTATATAATGAAGAGTCCCAGCTCATCTAGATATGGCATGATGGTTATCACTTCATTTATTAGATTATAAACCTTAAGCCTGCCTGTGATTCAATATACATATCATTATTACCTTGTAGACCATCAGGCAAGCGTTATGAGCAATGTGGACATCAACGCCTCGGGCATCAATGGTGGTGAAGCTGCTGATGAGGAGGGGTCTAGCGAGCCTGATACGCATGTCTCTTTGGAAGGTGATCCAGACTTTGCCTTGGATCACGGAGGCTCCGTATCTCAAAGTTCCGGGTTTCGGGTTAATGGGGTCGTCACTTGGATCCGTGACTTTATAGTGGACAACGTCCTTTCCAATGTTATTTGTCATCTTGCCCGCATAGCCCACAGAGCACGTGGCAAGCTGTGTTCTGTGTCTTCTCCATTCTGGGTTCAATCTCCAGCACTGATCAATCACATTCATTCTTAAACCACTCATCTTTTCTTGCTTCGCATCACTAAGCTTGACACACAAAATGGTCTCAATCATTATTATTGTCAAAACAAAGCGCCAAACAGTTGTATGAAAGCCCTGAGAAGCCATGATAATATATATATATATATATATATAGCTCAAAAGTTGTCTTTGTATGTATGATATCTCTAGATCGATCTCTGCCCTGTGTAGGACTTTTGGAATGAAGAAGAGAAGTGGAGGGGAAGGGATTATATAAGATGATAAAGTGGTTAGTGTTTGGTGTGCAATAATCTAGGGATAGAAAAGAGGGAGATTTTCTGTTTTGGGGTTATTACCAAACTCAGCGAGTGATAAACTGACAATTAGCTAATTTTGAACTTGTATATATATCTGGTAATTAAGTTCTTTAATTTTGCTTGTCCGTTCCCTACATTCACTAACTACTCCAGAATATATATAAATAGAATACTCAATTATATCCTGTTTTACCAATAAATAATACAGTGTACTCTTCATTAACAAGACATTGTTTTAACTATGTTTTGTAAATAGTATATAGTAGATAATCATATTGTGGTTATTAAAAGATTTGTTTTGGCCGAAAATTAAATAGCTGTTGCAATATTTAACACGTTGAGGCCATATGCTCATGGACGAGACAGCTTCAATTAGCGACGACATGTGTGAACCGAATATATATAGAAAAATATATATTTATATATAAAGGAGAATATATGAATATGATCATACATAAAATCCAAATAAAGTACAAAAATAATTAGAATTTGAGACGAAATGTATAATTGAAGCATTTACCTAACTTTGTTGGGATGCCCATATGCAAGAGATTTCCGTACTCTTGTCCAAACACGCGACACAAGGGCCCATATTAAAATGATTGGAAATGCTATTCTTATTCCCTATCATTCCAAGAAATTGGACGATTTAAATGCCTCATTAAGATTAGTGGCAACGAATGATCCCAATTCGTTTTATTTTATTTTATTTTTTTATAAAAGATACCTAACTGAGAGATTCCATTGAGCAAGTCTCCCTGTGCCTCAGGCCCATAAAATTAAAATTGTATGGAGTAAGTATATTTACTACTTATTGCCCTAAAGATAAGATATATATTCTTTGGAGAATCATTAAAAAGTGAATTAAATTACTTTAAATTAAGTAAATTTATTATTTTTTAAAAAACTATTTTGGCTAACTTGTAAACTATTAATTAATATAACGAGCATGAACTCTCGTGTCTGTTGCCTGGGAAGCAAGTCTTCAAGAAAAAATATTTTTTTTTCTTTATTGGTGGAATAAAGGAAAAAAATATCATATCATCACATGTATGCTACGGAGAAAAGTGATTAAAAACAAACTTAATAATTAAATAAAAGGCACACCGTCTGTTGCTTTTTCGTTGAAACAAAACTTCATACACAACAATTACAAATGTTTTGTTAAGAAAAAAATTGTTTCTTTCGCTGACATGAATACAGGCTATAATCATAGTTCAAGATCAAAAAAGTTATTAAGATAAAATCAAATAATTTGAAATTTAACAACATAAGAAGTTACTTCTGGTATGGTTTCATTGTCCTGGTTTCTTATCAAGTTTATGGAGGTAAGGTAAGTAATTCATAAACATAGATGTTCCATGCTTCAAGATTATGATCAACGGTGTATTTAGATTGATGTGATCTTCTTAATCCCAATCCAAATATAAGGAGAATTGCATATAGTCCTTAAAACATCTACCAACAATTTCATAGCAATCCCATAGCAAATAACTTTGTTATTTGCAGCTTAGACAGAAGCTTGTGTACGTCCATGCAATGTTTAATTTTGTAACATATTAATGCACAACACATTGTAAAACATGAAGTCTAGTAATATAAACAAAACCTAATAACTTCTACTCAAAGAGGCATTGAGTATATTCATTTTCAATTGTAATAAGCCAACCTAAATTGCATATATAACACTGACCACAATCTCAACATAGTTTTAAATGAAAAACAATTGGCGCCCATGGTAAGTAGTAATGAACTTTGCCCTTGCTAGGTATTTTTAGCATAATTTTATCCATAGCTTGAGAATTTTTTTCAACATAATTTTATTTAAAGCTATAACTTTATCTAAAAGTCTACATCCTCATACTCCACAAAAACATATTTTTTTTAAAAAAAGTTATGAATAAATTGAAAATGGGAGAAAAGTATCATTTATTAATTTTATAAAAAAAAATGAATTAACATTAACACTAACAGGAAGTTTAGAATAGTAAAAAATATTGAAATAGAAATCACACCATAATGGCATAGGAGTAAAAAAAAAATACAAATAAATTTAGATTCACAAATATGTTTTAAAAATTAGGAAAGTTCAAGAGACTCACAACGGACGTGTAACAACATGTATTGATTAATTACTATAACAAACATAGGTGATTTTTACCTTAACAAATATTTAAATAGTCAATGGCTTAGTAATAGAAGCTTGTATCAAATGTTGCAAAAACTAACTATACCACATCTACCATTGTCAAAATGAGGAAAGCTTTATTGACATGTTGGACCAATTCTTCAACGTTGTTGGGGATGACAGACGGTTAGATCACTCTGAAATTCAAAATGCCAAAAGTATATTTGAATAAACATGGAAAACTGCAATGGTGGGAGGATTCAAAATATGCATAGGGGGGAATTTGAAAACTTTAAGGTTGGAGCGAGTGATATGTGGATGGCTGAAAACGCAGCCCAAGAATATTGCTAAGCTGATCAGCTCAATGTTGACGAGCCGTTGATAATTGATTTTTTTTTTTAATTGGAGCCGTTTTCGTTGTTTGCTACAGTAGTGATATGTGAGAGGAGCCGTTCTCTAGATTGCGGCTTGGTGGATAAGAATTATCGGATATATAGACAATACATTGTATATATGATGTAATTAATATAGTAAATAGATTTACTAAGGGTTAAGTTTCATTCACACCCCTACAGTATTTTTCCAGTATACTAAATTAACTTTTAATTTGTTACATTTAACACACTAAAGTATTTGTTTGAAAGCACTCAAAACTTAGGGTGCTGATTTTACTAAAAATATATTTTTAAGAGAAAAATTATAAAGCATTATGTGTGTGTGTGAATATTAATTCATAATCAATAGAGTAAATACAGCTGTAAAAGAAAATTGCATTCACACTGATTGAATGCGCTAAGAAAAGCCTGTTATATCATTCATAAAAAACTGTTGTCATTATATTCACTGTAAGAGATTAAATACTCTTAGACGACGACGTTAATATGTAATTTCCTTTAACGCTAAAATGTTCACACAAGTTTTTGACCCCAAAAATCAAAGTTCATACTACTTTGATATTCTGTTTGATTTGTTTTCATTCACTTTAAGGGTTGGCATTTTCTCTAGCTGCTATTAAACTAATGACTACATCATAATCAAGGGCAAAGTGGGTCCTATATATGTGGTGTAATGATTTTGTTTCGAAGCAAAATGCCAAATTGGTAACTAATTTGAAATGACGAGAAAAAAAATAGAGCTGGTTCACGGAATATTGGGTTTGTGTAACCATATATTTAACTTTTTATTCTCACTTTTTTGGACATGGCATTGCCACGGATTGACTGTGATTACATATATTCAGATGTTATATGATTAATTTACATATTTCAAGAAAGCCATAATCAATTAAAGATGAAAGGGATGCCAGAAGATTACTTTGTCTTCTTTCCAGTCGCCACTTTACTTCAGTTTTAAGAGTGCAACAGATGGGCCCCCCCCAAAAGAACACACTACCTCCTGTCTGTCATAAATATAATGCCTAATTATAATGTATCATTATATTATATATATCAGTTCTTAAGTTAGATAAAATAGTTTGAAAAAAAAAATTTAGATGTTTTAAAGTACTTAAATTGACTTTCTTAAGATTCTCTAAAAATGCCAACTGAGTTTTATATTTAAGAACTGATGTAGTATACTCCCTCTAATCCACAATATAGGGCATTTCACTAATTCATAAGAAACAAGAAGTGGTAGTTAACTCATTTAATATATCCTAAATTGCAACTTTTTCCTGAATTTTTCAGAATATTTGGATGACTACAAAATTTTTTAGAATTTTCCAGTTTTTCGGGCCTATCAAACAATGATATAATTTGATACTGATAAACCCCCTAGGCCCTAGGCCCAGAAAAACATGGCTAGGCTTGCCTTAATCAATAAAGCAGATTTTAATTGTGTGGAAGGCATACTTGTAAAAAAGCATAAATATTTTTTAAAAATTTCACCTAAAAACCCAATAAATATTTACACTTTGACCCTTTTTCCTTCCCTATAAATAGGGCTATCATTCCCTTCATTTTTTTCACTCAAAAACTGTGGCTCTCTCCTCACTTTTACTATATTTCACTAATTCACAAGAAACAAAAAGTAGTAGTTAACTCATTTAATATATCCTAAATTGCAACTTTTTCCACTTTTAGTTAACTCATTTAAATGCTTTAAAGTACTTAAATTGGCTTTTTTAAGATTTTCCAAAAATGCCAACTGAGTTTTATATTTAAGAACTGATGTAATATACTCCCTCTAATCCACAATATAGGGCATTTCACTAATTCACGAGAAACAAGAAGTAGTAGTTAAATCATTTAATATATATCCTAAATTGCAACTTTTTCCACTTTTACCCCTATTAGAAAATGTGTTTGAAATTTTAATGAGTGAGTAAATTGAAAATAAGCATTAATTACAAAGACAAAATTGGAAAAAAAGTATTAATTATTTTACAAGTGCCCTATATTGTGGGGTAAGCCATTCTTTTAGAAGTGCACTATATTGTGGATCATAGGGAGTATATATACTTCGTTTGGTCCTTTTTATAAACAGCTTTCTTTCTCACTGTGGAAAACCATAATGATTGTGT
Source organism: Acacia concinna (assembly GCA_037177275.1). Taxonomy (NCBI): domain Eukaryota; kingdom Viridiplantae; phylum Streptophyta; class Magnoliopsida; order Fabales; family Fabaceae; genus Acacia; species Acacia concinna. Next base: position 987,707 of record JBAGKO010000002.1, on the reverse strand, counting down.
CAAATATGTCATATCTTTTCTAAATATATCCTTATTTATGAAAAAGAGTAGGAGAGAGAATTAATATATATATATATATATATATGAAAGAGAATGAGTGGGACATATGAGAGATAATGTATGTAATAAATGATTACATGAGAGAGGATGTATAATAAATTATTAATAATTATTATAAATGTATCTATTTGATAAAAGTAGAAAAGGAAAATGTAATTTAAATTTGGGAGAATTTCAAATAGGAAGCACAATTAGAAATTAATATCAAAATAGTCCATAAACAAGTGAATGTGTCATATGAACCAGTGAAACATTCACAATGACTTGTCCATATGACCCATTCATTTATTTATAGGCTGTTTTGATATTAATTCCCAACTGTGGTCCCTATTTAAAATTCTCCCTTTAAATTTGAAGACAAGAAAATAAAGTTGTTTATATTAAAAATTAAGTATAGAAGAAAGAAAACTACTTATAAAAAGAATTGAATGTAGTATATTTTCAAGTTTCATTGTATCTCATTAAACCTTTACCAATATACAAATTAACTCAAGTGGTCACGATGGACTAAGGAATGGATTGTCCATAAAAGTTTAGTGTTTCAAATTATTATATCGATGCAACAACAAACAAGTACTCTAAAAGTATTAAACAAAGTAAAATTTGAATTTGGCTCTCAATTATGAAGTAAAATTATTAAACAAAGTAAAAACTGAAAAAGTATATTAAGTACTTATAAATCTAAATCCCCAAATTTTTTTTTATATATAAAAGTTTAGGTGAGTTGAGTCATGGGTGTAAATTATTTTTTTTAAAATGATTTTATGAAGTTTGAAGATATGAACAAACAGTCTACCTAAAAGACACAGCCAAATAATATAGGGACAATTTTGTAGTATTCATTAATTATGAAGATCTTTGAAAAATATTCGACATATGAAATTAAAGAAGTTTTGCTACAAGTGACAAGCTAGTCTCTTTTTACGGACGGAACTTTGGAAAAAAGAAAAAAAGAAAAGTATAGAGCACAAAGTTTTGAACCTTGTAAGAGAGCTAAAAAGTTGATTTTTTTGAGGTACTACAAGACAACCAAAAAAATTGTCCCTGAATTTTAAAAGAGATTGTTACATATATGTGGTTCAAGATCCACCCTGTTTGAATTAGCGTTTCAAAAGCAGGTTTACACGAAATTATATTTCCCTCCCCGGCCAACTCATATAATAACTGGGCGTAAATATTGGGTACCTGATATATCTGTACATTAATGATTATTAAGAACAAGCCATTATACTGTATAACATAAGAACAATCCATATATTAGTTATATATACTCGCAAAATTAAAAATGGGTTCAGAAAGGTGGGACATATATAATATGATAAGGTGATGAATTAAACAAGCTAGTTTTCAAACACAAGACGATACCATGTACTGTACTTGTGGTTTGGTCTTGCTGTGCATATATATATATATATATATATATATTAGGCCATCATTTGGAGGAACTCGTTGAAATCCAGGACTCCGTTGCGATCCACATCAAAGGCATTTATCATAGCCACACACTCATCGTACGACTTGTCGTCTCCGAGACGATGAAGCATCCTCTGCAACCCTTTTGGGGTTATACAACCAGACCCTTTCTCCCCCTCGAACATCTCAAATGCCTTCTTCAGATCCTCATCATCTTCTTCCTTCTTCATCAGCTTCATGAAATCTTCCATGTCCAGAAGATTGTCTCCGTCTGAATCAAGGTCTTGGATCACCCCTTGTGCTTCTTCGTGCGACAAGTTATCCCCAATGGACCCGAAATACGACCTGAGTTCTTGGGCCGATATTTTGCCGTCTCCGTTGCCGTCGAAACAACGGAACACCTCCCTCAGTTCATCCTCTCTCGTGATAATAGGGTTTGGGGTTTCAGGAGGTGGTGATGGCATGGAAGAGGTTGAGGAGTTTGAGGATCTTGATCTGGATTTTGACTTTGAGCGACCAATACTTAGTCTAAGAGCTGTGTTGGTGAACCACTTGGCAGTGGACGCCATGAACGGGGGTGCTTTTTGATTGATTGCAGGGGTATTTACGTGGTGGAAGAATTGGTGCAATTTATATATGAAAGTGATTGACAGAGAGAGATAGAGAGAGAGAGAGAGAGAGAGAGAGGATGAAGAAGAAGAAGAAGTAAGAATTGGGCAATGAGGATGAAATTGCGATGAAGCTGCAAGAAGGTAACAGAGAGACAGAGATAAGCAGAGACATGTCAATAAAGCTTACGTAACTTTATTTGGATGGATGGGTTTGAAGGAAATTGCATGGTAGCTTCCTCGAGGACTAAGGGTCCCACTATCTCCCAACTACACTAAAGGTCTAAAGCTAATTAAGACAATGCCTTTCTTCACCATTGTACCTTCTTTTTTTTCAAAATATTTCGTGTGTCCATACGTTTAGTTTGACTTGGGAAGAAGCGTAAATACAAGTCTTACTTTAAATAAAGTATACAAAGGTGTAAACACTCATAAATTAGTAAGGGTTAATCTTAATTATAACTAATTGATAGTACGATTGATTTGATTTGGTTGTTACTAGGTACTAGAAAGAAGTGTTTGAAGCATATCTTTGTGGAACCGATTTGCGTCATCAGAGTGATAAGCACCAAAAGGCCATAATGCTACTGATTTAATTATTTTCAACCGAGGATTTTTCAATAAAAAGTAATTTTTTTTAAAAAAATTATAATTAAGAAATTACCTTTATCTTAAATTCCATACCCATTAAAATGTTTTTTTAAACAAACATAAAAAAAAATAGATTTACACCAACCATATATTAAATTTAGATCGTTCAAATCTGATGAGTTTTCGTAATCATCATCTATCACCCAAACCAGTTCTTATTCTCCAGGTGAGCAGGAGAACATCCCGAGGTGGATTCACAAGGTATCTTGCTGGGGACTAACATCTCGTTGGATTCACAAGTTATCTAGTAACCCTCAATCTATAAGTGAGGAGTATCAAAATTCAAAAATATTGTATGGAATACAAAAAGGAAAAAAGAAAAGGTCATCGAAAGAATTAAATAGAGTAATAATATCTCCTGCAATGAATGAGGTTTGAGAGAACAAGTGGGTGTAGGCTGTGTAGCACTTTAACGAAATTGTTTGGCAACTTCCATGAAATTAAGATCAGGCTGTCCTTCAGTGCTTACTCTACGCGTATCGTATGGCATATATATATATATATATATATATATCTCGACCTAAAATGATTTTAGAGCAGATATAGATAAACAGTGCACCACCAATATAATCAACTACCAACCTAGCTACATGGCCATGATGCCATTAAGACCACAGGATCAGAACGTAATGAAAAGAAACAACTCTCCCAAACAAAAATCACCAAGTTTGATAGATAATCAGCGTAATTACCATCTGTCCCGTTTAATGTTCTCTATCAAATGGCAGAGTTCAAACATTCATCGCCAATAAGGGGAAAAAAGAAGAAGAAGGTTCGTGCGTTAGTGCTTGCTCTTCTTCCATATTAAAAAAATATGAAGCTGGCATGTCGGTGAAGCTGCCACCCATTAAGTTAAAATGAAATGACAAACTGGGACATAAAGTCGTGTTAGAATAAGTTTGTTGAAGGAAGAATATGAAATGGATATGTTTGTTTCATGAGGACAAGCCCAAACCCAATTTCTCTCTCTGCTAGAATCTGTCCTGTTTAAATCTGATTCTCATTATTTATTCTGCCTTTTTCTAACTTAGCAACTTTGGGCCCAAATAAAAAAAAAACAACACATATTAAGGGACTATTCGTTAATTGGGCGGGGGGAAGGGGGGCGAATAAAAACTTTATGAGTTAAAATTGAAGTGGATTATGAAATCTTATATATATATATATATATATATATATATATAAGTATGAAAAATAATTAAGAACTTTTAACCTTACTTCTCTAATTTTTTTAAATTCAATTTATAAGAATTTTTGTTTCTCTCCCTTCCTCTCTAAATCCCTCCTATCAAACAAGTCTAAAGAAATTGAAGAAGTAAATATACAAAAGTGCACAATGTAAAGACAAGCAAAACTAAGACCCTCAAATATCCAATCAATATTTCGAGTCCTCTCAAACAGGATACTCAACAAATGCCTCAAATTGAATTGCTTTCAATAAAAAAAGATGCCTCCATCCTAACGAAGAAAACAAAGAGTCCACACGCCAGCTGGTAACTCCCTTTTTTTAATCCTCTTACCCTCTTTTCTCGATGCTAATAATTGGACCAAAATTTTAACATATTTTCTTAAAATATTAACTCTTTTTATAACAGTAAAAAAAAAAGAAGTTAAATCAACCAAAGGTATTCTGCCAACAATGCTACGTGCATATTATGCATGAATGGTTGAGTATAAATCCGTTGGTTTTATTAATATCGCGACTTCTTAAACATGTTGGATAAATTTAATTACAATTTCATCCGATCCGGTCCTCGTGCATGAGAACGTATCTAGGATCTCACACTGCACACTGATCCACACCCAATACATCAACAATCTCAGAGATCCCCTTGAAAATAGAAATATATTAATATATAAATAAAACCGTGTGTTTGACTCCAACATAGTAACACTTAATTAATGTCAAAAAAGTTCCTGTACATTCATGGTTATTTGGTTAAACAAAGACGTTTGAGTTGAGTTAAAAGTATTGGTAATGGAAGGGGCACCAAATCGAAATCATTTTAAGTTCTTTCTATAATATGTGCTTGTTTGGGATAATTTATTTGAGGGTACTAAGATCTTATCTGCGGAGTATGAAATAAATACGTAAGAGGGTCTTTGTCATACTTTGTGCATAAGATCTTATTTAACTAAAATAAGTCAAAACAAACTGACCACATCTTCCTTTGGCCAAGGGAGGGAGCGGATGTATGTGACGACTAAATTCACGGCACGCAAATGAATCTCATTAGTGCATCATTTATTACTTCTATAACCACTCATACACTTGCCTAGCTCCCAACAAAAACACATGAATGCAAATTAAGCAGAATATATATGTACCTCATTCTGATCTCACTGTACAACTCAACAAAAAATAAAAACCATCTCACTGTGATTCTTCGACATTAGAAAGTCTGAGTGACTGTGGCGCCATCTCTGAATTTTTTATTTTTTTTTTTAAGAAAAGGTAATTAGATTTTATGAAGAACAAAATTAACAAATACGTATGAATGAGAGGGTAGGACTCGGACGGGCCTAGGCCTCCAGAGCGAAGGGCGTATACAGAAGATCATAAGGAGCCCATAACGAATCCAACGGGCAAGGCCTGTTTGCATCCAATCGGGCCCAAGGCTTTCCCTTCCCGCTCCAATGCAAGAGGCTCGCCGGGCCCGGGTGAAGCTCCCGGCAGAGCCCCCGGAAGTTGTCACCGCCAAGCCCGTGCTGGTTCCACCTGTGATCCACCGGAGCTATGTTTCCAGCGAACACCAGCAAGAAAGGCGGCAGCGATCCCAGCTCGTAGATCCGCATTCTCTTCTGCAGCTCCATCCACTCCTCAATCTTCCTCGTGTAATCCCCCTCCCGCCATCGCTCCAAATCGATCACCATCACACCAGTGTTAAAATAACAAGCCCTCCGACCCGCGAACGTCAGCGACAGAGACGGGTTCGACCAAAATGACGGCGTGAAGTAGTAGGTGAAATTGGCGTTGCAGTATTCCGGCGCGGCGAGGACTGAATCGGAGCCAAATGGCGTTGCGGCCAGCTCGGCGATGTCGTCGACGAGGACTAAGTCGGAGTCGAGGTAGAGGACTTTGCGGACAGACGGCGGGAGGAGGTTGGCGAGGTAGCTGCGGGCATAGTTAAGGGGGCAGTCCAATGCGGAGCGTATGGATGAGGAGATGAAGCCGGAGACGGAGGTGTCGTCGAAGGGGTAGATTTGGAAGCGAAGGTATGGGAAGGAAGTGGAGAGAGTGTGGTTGAGGATAGAGGAGGAGGAAGGCTTGGAGGCGGCGGAGACGAAATGGAAGACGATGTTGTCGGGACAGGAGGAGTGTTGGAGTATGGAGAAGATGGCGGCCATGGATCCTCGGAGGTAGGAGAGGTCAAGGGTCATTGCGACGTGGACGGTGGCATTGCCGTCGTCGGAGGCGGGGCAGGTGGGAGAGTTGTAGAAGCGAGGGGCTTGTTTGAAGCGAAGAGTGGCGGCGGCAATGGTGGGTGAGAAGAAGGAGGAGGAGAAGAGAAGGAGGAGAGGGAGGGAGGAGAGAGAAGACATGGCGGGGTTGAGAGTGGAGAGAGAGAGAGAGAGAGAGAGGAGGGAGAGGAAGCCAAGAATGGAAGGAAGGGGAGAGAGGACACTTGTATAGGAGGATATCTTCTTGGCTTTCAACTCAAGTTGATTCAATCCTCCACCTTCAAACCAACTCTATTTTGTTCTTTCCTCATTTCCCCTCTCTTTTTTTTCTCATATCTATATATATATATCATAATAGCAAAATTTCAATATCATGCAACTTATTTAATTTCTGACTTTTATATTAAGTATATGATATGATATGATATTTGGGTGTTAAAATATCATACCAAGAGAGAGAAACACGTGGGAAGAGAAGATGATAAAAGTGATAATAGGTTTCACATAATATAATATTGTATGGAGTTGATTTGTAACTAACAGAGTCAAAAACAGGCATTGCATGCAGGACAATTTAATTGGTCGTAATTGACAACAAAAGAGCGCGCTGGTAGTTTCCTTTATATATATATATATATATAAAGAACAGTGATGATAGTTGAAGATTAGGATTGAATAAATGAAAATGGAGGGAGAAATATAAAATAAAATAAATGAAGAAGAAGAAATACAGAGGGAAGGGTGATGAAGGGAGAAAGAAGTAGGTGATTTCTAGGTTATCAGGTGGTTCCTTCATTTTCTGCGGTTGAACCATCCACGTCGGCGAAAGCTCTTTGACACCCTCTTCATATGCTTCTATTCATATGCTTCTATTTATTATGGATTTTAGAAAAACCATAACGCCGACCCTCTAAAATGCTTTAATTAAATTACACACTTAAAAACAAAGCTAAGCAACTCCTAACCTCACATTTCCTGCAATTCCGATCCCTCACAAATATCATCATCATCATCTACATTATTAAAAGGTTTCTTATTTATTACTAAATTTTGAGATAGACAGATAGCCCATATATACGTATTTCTAGTATATATTCGTTTCACGTATAGAACTACATATAGAGGTAGAAATAATTAGTCGCATCTGTCCCCATTTATAACATAATTGTTATCATCTTCTTTTGTTCTAAAATATATACTTCATTTGATTCTATATATGAGCACGTCACTTCGTCAACCAACGTACTTCATTTGAGAAAGTTACATGCGGGTAAATTGTTAGTATTAAAAAAAATCGATTTACCCTTATTAAATTAAAATTATTATCTTTTAAAATAAAATTTGTGGTATATTTAAAAATAAAATAGTGCGAATATTAATAAAACTACTCCCTCCAAACTACAATATACTCTCTGTCATTACTATAAGACAATAAGGCATCAACGAAAAAGTGCTCTTGATCTTTATATAACACTCTTCTGTTTTTAAAGAGCGCATGAACTATTTTTTTTCCCCTTATATATGCCCATATTTAATCAGGGATGTGGGAAAAGAGTAATACGTAGGATGAGATTATTAAAATTTAGTATAGTTAATAAAGATAACATTAAAAATTACTTACATTTTAAGACACATTTAATGTTTTTAATCACTTTTATTAGTTTGTGATAATTACATAGTTAATTGGCAGTGCCTTATAATAAGAACAAAAGAGAGTAAGTCACTTTAACTAATATATCAAAATCAATAAATGGCATTTAATTCATTAAATTTTTAATTTTACCCATATTAAATAAGGTGTGAAGAAGGTAGAAAAATGTAATGAATCATATTTGAACATTAAGTGTATGGGTTTGGCGAAAAAAACACTTAGTGTAGGAGTAAATTTGATAAATAAATATTAATTGTTACACTACCACAGAATTGTGTATATATGACGATGCGTATATCGCGGTTATAGGATACCTGCCATATATAAAAAGGCGGGATTTGAATTGATGCCCCCGCCTAGTTATATATGACAGTTTTTTTAAAATAACGCTATAAATGTGATAAAAATACATGGCGGTTTTTAAAAAACTGCCACATATAAAAATGCGGAAATTAAAGCGTCATACGTCCGTCACATATATGATGGTCCTACAAAGAAATGCCATATAAATCAAGTAACTATATGGTGGTTTTTAACAACCGCCATATATAATTGAAGCTATCTGATGGTTTTTTTGAAACAACCGTCATAAAAATGCATTTAAAACTCTATTCTCACAATGCTTTATTTCATACTTAGCAAATTCCATTTGTCGCACGCTCTTCTCTAACACAACCCACTTCTCGCATACCCATATGGATTTCCTTATTGTTCGCACTCTGCTAATGTGTATCTATTGTGTTTACCTCTCTGCAAACGTGCTAACTGGTAAATTTGATCTGTAATAGATGGCAGACTTTGTTATTTAGCCGTTGCACACGTTGTACAGAAGTCCTATTATTTCTTCATAACTTTGCTATTTTTGTGATGAATCCCATAAATGTGAGAACTTTATACCCTTAAGTATAGCTATTATCATTTAGTACTGAAATTTTTTATGAATATCTAATTGATCTGCACACTCTACAAATTTGGTATGATCATGTGGGTTGTCGTTGTGCAATGGGTTGTGTATATGGTGAATCACGTATAAAAGTGAGAGTTTGTTACCTTATTCAGATCCTTATTTTTCTTGCTTGCTATGTTTATATATATATTCTGTTTTGCAAGATCGATTGTCATCAGTTTAGTTTTGCAATCTATTTATTGAGCTCACCAAATGAATTTTCTGTCCTTTTAGGATCAATGTATACTGTTTCATATTATGGTTTAATCTAACAAAATCATAAACAATTAGATATTGATTCGTAGAGGGCATAAAATTCTCCAGAGGTTTAATATAAATGGATTATAAAATAAAATGATGATAGTTGGTCTTGTAAAACAGAAAAGAAAATACTTTGTGGTTGTTCAATAACAACCGTCATATATAAAATTATACGGTTGATATTTAACAACCATCATTTATAAGTGGCATATACATTACCTTTCTTAGTAAAAACTATCATATTTAATAAAATATATATGGCAGTTTTTAAACTGCGATATATATATAACATTAAAATATATGATTTTTAGGCATCACTATATATAGATAAAAACAATCGTCAAATATAGACAATTTTATATTAATATTATATAAGTGATTTATATTGGGATCAAATCATCCTTCTACTGGCGACTTATGTTGGGGAGCTCAGGGAGTACTATTGTTTTAGCCATTGAAAAATTAGTAATTACTAATGGTATGGAAGCAAGGGAATGGCGAAGATTGTGGAATAAGGAATAGAAAATAATAAAGATGAGGGGGAGTCCAATTGGTCTCATGAGGAGGGCTCTTCTTAATCAATCAATTAATTAATTGCCCCAAATTTGTGCTTGATTACTTAATCGGCACTTCTAGATCTTGTCTCCCCTAAATCTTGCCACCTCGCAGGCTCGCACCCATGTGGGACCCCTCACGGTCCAACATTTCTCCAAAATCATGTGCATATTTAATTATTTATTATGCCATAATGTCAATCTTTTCATTTGTACCAGTATCTTATGAACACCATAGTTTTTCTATCGTTGGCAAAAAAAAAAAAAAAACATAGTTTTTCTATAAACTTTAAATAATATATAGATATATGATGTAAAATACTTATGATAACTTGTATAAGATCAGTTACGCAAAACCGAACTGGATAGGCTGATTTAGGCCCCTGATCCGATCTAAAATGAAGAAGAATCGATGTTACGGTTTGACCCCAGTTTGACTAAAAAAAATATATTCATTTATTTATGAAATTTTAAAAATATATTAATATATTGTCACATGTTTTATTATTATAAATTACATTTATATATTTCTTTAATTTTTATGCTTATATATAATATTATTTTATTATTGTCAATTAAATTGTAATATTTTAATATAGTCGGTCCCCATCAGACCCGATTAAACCCTTAAACCCCAAAACCATACCTCAACCAATTTGTTGACGTGTCTTATTTTTTGTTCCTTAGTATAAGAATCACCATTCCAGTTACAGCTAGGCAGAGGCATTATTTATTTATTAGATTTTGCATGACACTCATCACATCTATTTTACCTAGTTTTTGTAACTTTATATGATTTTATTGTGACCTTTCGGGGGCAAAATAAAGTAGTGCAGTAACATCAAAATCAAAAGGCAACTAGATTTTTTTTTCAAATAATATTGATCTCAATTTTGTTTATTAAAAAAAACGCATATTATTTTTTCTGTAATTTTTTTAATTTACTTCATAATATATAAATATAATTAAGTTAATGCTTATTTAAATGTATAAAATAAATGTAAAGATATCTTCATAGAAATAATAAAATAACTATAACCTTATTTGTTGTTTTAAGAAAGCTAACATAACAAACTTTTGTTTTAAGAAAAATCCTGTAATATTTTAAAAAGAAGAAAAGAGTTATATAAATCGGTCATGTCCTGAAATGAAGAAACAATTTATTTTTTTCATAGAAAATGTTGGTTAATTTGAAAGGGAAAGTGACGGCTAAACAAGACATGTGGTTGGAGAATCAATATTTCCTTTGCTTCACTGGTTTTCCTCTTTATTATCGTGACCTTCACTGACCCATTCTTTTCCCCATGCTTAAATGTCTTAGCTATTCATATTTGAAAAGCAGTATTTTTTCTTTTTTAGGTTCGGCCATCATTCAAATTTGAAGATTATTTATTCAGGCAAAAAAAATAAATTGAAGACTATTTAATTTGAATTAGCTCTTTTTAACAAAAAAATTATTTTGACCCAAAATATGAGTCGTCATATCACTACCTTCATTATATTCATATAATTTTAGGAAAATAATTGCCTCATTTTTTGAATTTACTAAACATATTTACCTTCTCAAGAACTTTCAAGAGCCCCTAACGCATATGCAAAAATTGTAAAGCCTTTAAGCCTCAAACCTTTTTTTGACAAATTTACTTTTTTAAAAAAATTATGTTGAGTTATTTAAATTCTTACTTCTTATCTTGGTATATAAAAATTATTTTAAAACATAAATTGTACCCAAGTGATTATTTATTAAATATAAAATTTAAATTAAATCGCACTTGTCGAATTCGATTCTGTAATTTTCTTTATAAAAATGAACATTTGACATTGAAATTTTGCCCTAAAATCATATGAATGGAGGTAGTAATTTTTTTGCCTGAATCTGTCATAAATGGTAATATATTTTTTTTCAGATTTTATAGTGCTCCTAAAATTTACAGCTTCGTTTGTCCTTAACTCCTTATAAGGAACAAACACATGTCAGTTATTTTTTTTTCATTTGGCCTTCTATTTAATGCCACACCATTTTAAATTTTAATAACTACATTCATTTAATATCCTCGGCCTAACATGGGTATTATTAAAAAAATACTAATAATTATACCTTAAAATTTAGAACATGACATATATTTCGGGACAAAACCGATATTAAAATTGAAGTCAAGACAAGTAAACTAGGAAGTTAGGCGTAGAGGAAGTTTTTTTTTTTTTTTTGGGAGAATTAAAATAAAGGACTAAGAGGAAATAATATTTATTGTAACTAAAATTAAAACTAAAATCACCCATCATTGAAATATGATATGATTGTATTTTTTTTTAATTTTGCACCAGATTACATATTCATATAATCATTATATCATCAAGAAATGAGTAATTTATATTACCAAGCCCAATATCAATTAAACACTTTTTATAAAATAATAGCTAAACTCATTTCATATTTTTCAGAATATAATAGGTTATTTCTACTTTAATTTTATTAACATTAAAAAAAATTAACCCATATTTTTTTCTAAAATAAAAATAATTCGTATAAAATTTCTAGGCTTATAAAAAATATAATTTTAAAAAAAATTGAAGAGTGGGTAGTTTTTGAAAGTTGTGAAAAATGAATTTTAGAAAGTTTTTGTTTAGTTTGTGAAATTTAGAAGCGAAAATGACACTTAAATACCATTTGAATTTTTAGAATCCAAAGAAGTCTGTTAACATTTCAAAAAGACACTAAGGCACTATGACCAAATTGGGTTTTTTAACTTTGGTGATGTGAAAAGTGATCCACAAATTAGTGAATTACACTACTATTCTTATAAATCGTATTAGTCAACTTGCGAAAAATCTCCTCTCTCCTCTGTTTTTCAAAATTACTGATGTGAAAAGTGATCCACAAATTAACGAATTCCATTACTATTATTGCAAATCACATTACTCAACTTGCGAAAATCCCCTTTATCCCATGTCATGGCAAATTTCTCTCTTTTCTATCACTATGTGTCAGTCAGTGTCAGTGTCAGATGAACAATGCTATTAGAGAGAGAAACAGAGACCATAAAAACTAGTGAAATCCATTACTTTTTTTACAAATCTCATTACTCATCTTGTGAAATCCTGCTACTATTTACATCAGAAAATTTGAAAAACTCAATTTGGTCTATAGTACCTTAGTGTCTTTTTAAAATGTTAACAGACCAATTTGGGTTTTACAATTTCAAATAGTATTTAAGTGTCATTTTTTCAATTTAAAATTTTGTATTAATTTTAAAAATAAGACATGAGAGAGAATGTAAGAGAGAATACATAAACTTTTAGGGGTATTTTAGTTTTTTTATTTTTTTATTTATTCATTCTAAATAATTACAACTTTTATTATCCTTCTCAATAAATATTTTTTACTCTAGATCATTCAATCTAATTTTTTATTTTTGTTAATGTACGAACGCTAGACAATTAATACTTGTATGGGTCCCATCAAAATTTGAATAGGAGTATAGGACTAATGAAGATTTAAAGGTGCAATAAATTCAGGGATTATATATAAATGACATGTGGTAGTTACATTTAAGAGGGAGGCTTAAATTTCTGGATCAGTTAGAAGTCGATGGTGGCAAAGTTGCTCTAAATAATTGACTCCTCCAAATACTCCAATTTCTAGTATTAATAGTAATTCCTCTCACTAATCTACATTGTATAGTACTTTAATTAATTCATGGTCAATGAGAGTAGTTAAATCATTAAATATATCTTAAATTGAAACCTTTTTTTTTCAATTTAACCCCTATTATAAAATGTATTTAAAAATTTAATAAGTGGACAAATTGAAAATGAGTATTAATTATAAGAATAAAATTTAAAAATAAATATTAATTATCCTACAAGTACTTAATAATACTCTCTCCGTCTCAAAATATAAGAGACATTTAACTGAAGCGGTTAAGAATGATAAGTATGTCAAAATTATTACTCATTTTTACTAAAATACCCTTATTAATGAGGAAATATGGAATAAGAAAAAGAATATCCTTATTAAAGTCCACAACTCTCTCTCTTCCCTATCCTTCTCTTCTCTCCTCGGGAATAATAACTTTTATAGTCAACACAAGCATTAATACATTGGTATTGAATAAGGGCAAAACTAAAAAAAAAAAAAGAATTAAAGTACAAGACATTCTTCAAATATCTCTTATATTTTGGGACGGAGTAAGAGTGAGGGTTGTCTCTTATATTTTGCAATAGAGGGGGCACAGACTAAGTTATTCTTCTTGAAACACCTTATATTATGGACGGAATGGAGTACACCTCTCCAATTATTGGAACGCACCTTCTGGTCTAATCAAAGCAATGAACAAAAAATCGGACCAGATTGGCCTGTTTAACTGAGAACCGGCCCTTAGTCTGGTCTAATTTATTAAAAAATCGGTCAATAGTTTGACCTAGTCAAAGACCTATTGAACTGGCCGGTCCGACCGGTCAACCAGTTTGTATTTAAAAGAAAAAAGAAAAAAAGAATACTTCCCATTTATTTATGAAAT
>JBAGKO010000002.1:956091-969152 GCA_037177275.1 Acacia concinna | reverse complement strand
GCTATTCTTCTCAATTTCTTTGATGAGTCTCTTTGAGAGCAACATCGTTTGCATCAGGTACAGCGGTAGGGCAGAAAGAACTGATTTGATCAGAATGGTTCGACCCGCCATATTAAGAGAATTACTTTTCCATCCTGACAATTTCTTCCTTGTCTTCTCTAAAATGGGAGAAAAGAGATTATAGGATGTTCTGCCATGAAAGAGAGGAATACTAAGGTATTTGCCTAAATCAGCAGTGAGCCCCACTCCCATTTGTTAACTCATCGATAAGGCCCTTGAGAAGTGAACATTCTTAGAGAAACAAATATTAGTTTTACCTCTGTTCATCCTTTGCCCTGAACGCTCACAAAACTTCTTAATACAGTCAAGCATCACATCAATTTGCATGGTAGTGGCTTCCCCAAATAGGATTAAATCATCAGCAAAGAAAAGGTGGGATATTCCAGGACCATCTCTATTGAGAGCAATCGGGGTCCACAACCCGTCTTGAATAGCATCTTCAATTAGGTGGTGAAGTCTTTCCATACATAGAGTAAATATATAGGGAGATATAGGATCCCCCTGTCTGACTCCTCTTAAAGAATGGAAAGTCTCCGTCGGTTCCCCATTCTACAGAATTTGGAAAGAAGGGGTGGTAATGCAAACCATAATCAAGTTACACATTCTGTCATCTAGGCCCACTTTGTGTAAGGTATCGAGGATAAAAGGCCATTTAAGGCGGTCATACGCTTTTTCAAGATCCACTTTCACCGCCAACCACCCATTATTTCCCTGTTTGCTTTTCATAGAATGAACTACTTCCTGAGCAATAATAACATTATCACAGCTTTGTCTACCCTCAATAAAGCTACACTGGTGGTGTCCTACAAGGTGCCTCATAATCCCTTTCAGTCTTCTACTGATAATTTTCGTTATCACTTTATAGCTGACATTGCATAATGATATCGGTCGGAAATCTTTCATGTCTTCAAGATGATTCTGCTTTGGAATAAGAACAAGGTTGGTCTGATTCAGTTTCTGTATTTTCTCAGGTTCATCAAAGATATTTTTGACCAATTCACATACTGAACTACCCACAGTATCCCAAAATTCATGGTAAAAGAATGCTTGAATGCCATTAGGACCAGGAGCTTTAAATGGTCCCAGATCCAAAACCGCAGCTTTGATTTCTTCATATGTGATGTGGGCACTTAACATATCTGCATGACCAGTTTGGAGAGGAGGGAAATGTGCCGAGGTATTCAGCTGCGAAGTATCGTTAGAGTCATTGGAGAATAGATCTTTATAATATTGCAAAGCAATACCTTTTAACCTGTGCTGATAAAAAATCCATTCCCCCTGAGAGTTCTTGAGGCCTTCCACTCTATTTTTTCGTCTGCGAATAACAGCTTCATTATTAAAGAAACTGCTATTCTTGTCTCCCCATTTCAGCCAATTGCATCTGGATTTTTGATACCAAAGCAGCTCCTCTTGTGCCAGAATTTTATTATATTCTTTGCACATTTCATTCTTTGTTTGAGCTAGGTGCTGACTGTCCCTTCTGGATCTCAATCTTTCCACTCCCTCAATTCGTCTCATTACATTGTGCTTCTTCGCTGGTATGTTTCCCAAAGTTCTGCGGTTCCAATCCTCAGTATTCCTTGTGAAGTTTTTAATATTTTCATCCCACTCACTGTGAGCCCAACTGTTTTTAACCAAATCTCGGAAACCCTCCTCCAACACCTAGGCAGCTTGACATTTAAATGAAGAGCAAAATTTGGGGTGATAAACAGTCGGTTTACACTTCACAAACAAGGGTCTATGGTTAGATCCATACTTGTGGAGATGGAAAAATTTTGCTATGGGAAACTTTCTAGTTCAACTGTCATTAGCAAAACCCCAATCAATTTTTTCCTTTACAAGATTTTTTTCCCAGGTATATTTTACACCCACAGAATCAATTTCAACCAAGACAGTGTTTGCAATACAGTCTACAAACTCACACATTGATATGTGATTCAGATTCAAGCTACCACACTTATCACTAGCAGAAAGATAGGCATTAAAATCACTAATCGCAAGCCAAGGTTCAGTTTGCCCAGGATCAAGTTGCATTAAATCTCTCCAGAGGTCACGCCTTTCTGGATAGTACGGTTCAGCATAAATACAAGAAAGCAAGAAAGATTGGTTTTCCTGACTATCTGTAATTCTTATATGTAGTAACTGGGCAGATGAATAAATATACTGAATTTTTATGTCCTCATCGTTCCACAAAAGCCATATACCCCCAGCATACCCCATTGCTTCAATCCGAATCTATGAGCTAAAACCTAATTTCCTAATTATAACTTCAGCTTTAGAACCACTAACTCTTGGTTCAACCAACACAAGACAATTTACCTCTTTACCTCTCACAAGGTCCCTAATACGACCAGGGAAGGTTTTGGAGGCAGCCCCCCGACAATTCCAAGCAACAATATTAATCATGATTAAATAATTAAAAACGATGGCAGTAAGAGACTTACTGAGACTGCTCGAGACTGATCATAGGAGATTCCCTTACTTGGGTGCCTATTTCTGCATCTTCTTGAGGGTCGTACCACGTGTCTGGGCCTTCCAATCGGTCCTGCTCCATTTTCTTGCATTCCTGGTCCACAGCATTAGTGGTTTAAATTAATGGTTGTTTACCATCTCCTCTTCCAGGCCTTAATGAAACTGAACATTTATATTGGGTATTAATTGCTCCTTCATGTTGTTTACAGTCTCCGTAATTGAACCACGCTTACCTTCATGAAGAAGATTACAATTCTCTGTCTCCACGCCACTCCCCTCGATTTCTCCATTAAAAATTAGTCCATGAGGTCTAATGGACCCAAACACAACTTGATGGGCTCGGATTACATTTTTCCTTTTCATAATTGGTGAGACAACTTTGGGCCTAGTCGAAGGGTTTCTTTTTTTTCCCGCCACTTTCATCTTACCCTTATCCACCGAATTGTTTCTCATTGGGCTTTGGGCAAAAATTACATTACCACTATTTTCCTTCAAAATCTCTCTTTCCCCATTGTCATTATTTTTTCCCTCCACGTGGACCCACTTTCTCTTTCTTATCTGACACAACTCCTACTCCTCTTTCTTCTTGATTATCCCGAGTTAAACTAAACTTAACTCCTTCTTTCTTGTCACTCTTACTCTTCTCACCTTTCGCAAAGCTTTTTCCCTTATCATGTTCGGCACATATTCCCTGTTCCTCTCCACTACTCTTCACATTCTGACTTTCTTTGTTTCTCCATGCTCTAGCCGTCTCCTTTTGTAGAGAAGGGGGTCTTCCTTCTATCTAGTTTTTCAGAATTTCTTCCCTTCCCAAGGCATCAAATCTAGACCCAGATCCACCTTTATGTACTTTCTGAAAACCCTTACTGTTGCCCGTAGATTTTGGCTGTGATTTTGTATCTTTGTCCCCTTTATTCGGTCTTTGCCTAAAGGTTTTTTAGGCTTTCATCCAGCTTCCATACTCTTCTGAGCTTGAAATTCCAGGTACACTAAATAATATGTGTTTGTCTGTGCCTCTCATCGGCGGATTCTCTGGGTGTTGAGCTGAGGAAGGCTCCGACGTGGTTGTGCTAGGCCTTGTGTTAGTAGGACAATCTACTTCCTTATGCCCATATATTCCACACTTAAAACAAATGGCTTCTAAACCCTCATATTCCATATGAAAAATTCTCCTCCTAATGGCAAAATGAGATTTCAGTTTTTTGTTTAAATCCACTTCCACACTCACACGAGCAAATTTGCCTTTTTCTACAGCTACACTTTGATCCCCACATTGTGCAAGTATGTTTAGATCGACCTTTAGGGCTTTCCCAATCATGTTACGCAGTTCCATGAGGAAGTCAGACGAGTAGCAGTACATGGGTAGAGTGGGCACTCGAATCCAAATTGCTACCTTTCGAACCTTATTACAATATGGATTGAAGTTGGGGCTCCATCTTTGAACATCTAGGTAGTGTCCTTGGATTATCCAAGGTCCTTCAAAGAGTAACCTTTTGCATAAGGTCTGGTCATTCGGCCTGAAAATGAAATAATTATTGGGCAGATCTATTAACTCAAAATCTCTAGATTTTAGCATCCATGAGATTCTGTCCTTCATCATAGCCAAACTAGTAATTCGTCCCAACAAGGTAATAATCAAAGAATTCTTCCACGGGCGGCATAATTCTTTCAGCCTATCATCAGGCATATGCATTTGAGGCACACTTTCCAGAAGCTTTTGTTCCTCCGGTGTAAGAGTTGGAGTCACATCCTGTTCCTCTTATAACTACTCCTGCATTTTGTCCTCTAGGTTCTTATCCATTCCCTGTTCCTCAGTCCCCATGAGTTTAGATTTGTAAGAAATCTGACTTTTGATGGATTTTGGCTCTTCTTTTCTATCATCACGTCTAGTGTTATGTGGATGGCCATTAAAATTATGCTTGGTCCCACTTGGTTTTTCCCTACCCACATTCTTGGCATAATCTGGTCTTTCAGGAATAGCATCATTTTCATCTACCATTGGCACATCTTCCACTATACCTTCCTGAAACGGCATTCTCTTGATATTCCTCCCCATAATTTCATCATCCTCCTTTGAATGAGTTCCAAAATCAGTTGACTCCATCCCCCCTTCCAGATTCAATTGATCCTGCACACCCTTTCTATCGCTTACTCTATCGCTCATTTTCTCTTGTTTGCAACAATTAGTAAGATTGATTTCCAACACATGTAACAAATCGAAGACTCTAAAACAAACAAAGATCGAAGACCTCAGTTGATGCAAGCTGACTTCACGGTCATATTTGTCCAAGGACGTTGCGCCGATGCTGTTGTTTCGGAGGCTGTCGTTCTCAGATTTGAGCTGATCGTTGTCGATGCGAATCAACGAGGATTCGAACGGAAAGAAAATCAACAATTTGCTCAGCTTTCTAGATCTGCTTCTTCTGTTCTTGCAGTCACTCTCAAGCCTACACGAACTGAAGAAAAAAGAAAAAACAGATCCCAGCCTCCCTTGTTAGCTCTCGTTGTCGAAGGGCAAGGAAGGAGAAGACGAAGCCCAAAGCTACCTCACGATCTAAAACATCTTATGTGAAAGCTGTATGCTCTGAACCATGCTCAGATTGAAGTCATACACTACAGGCAAATCAGAAGCTAAGGAACATCAATGAAGCTCAACAACAGTTACAGCTAGGCCTCGCCATAAACAAAATATCGACGATTTTCAGAGGCGATTCCCATCCACCGCACCTCCTTCCAGCCTTGGTCGCGAAGAAGGGTCTGGGCATACTGAATGCGTTTTGTATATTGTGATCCCAAAGCAATTACTTAATAATACAAATTGGAATGATGGAGGAATATAGTAAGCAAGGCTATTGTATTGTGATCCCAAAGCAATTAGACTTGAGCCTAATCCACAAAGAGTATATTAGACTATTTACTACTATAATAGATGTTATAAGTAAGATCAAACGTGCGGACTCCAATACCAAATGAAAATGCAAGGATCAAGGAGCATTATATGAATAAGAGTATGTTTGGAATAACGGTAGGATTTGTAATCGAACTTATGGATAAGTCAGATTATATATGTTTGGATTGACGGTAGTATAAGTAACTTATGTAAAAGTAAAATTTGTTTGGTTGATATTTTAAAAAATAACTTATTGTAGTAAATGACTAAAAGGGACATGAATATTAGTGAATATATTATATATATATATATTGTAAAATTCAAAAATTATACCAGAAAAAATAAAAATTAATTTTAACAAAAGTTAAGAATAAAAGCTTAAAATATATAATTCATAACAAGATTAAATGCTTAAAAATGCATATAAATTAGAAAGCAAAGAAATGTAAAATTTCTTATGAAATAACATTACATTACTAATTGAATCATATGGATGGTATAATTCTGTCTCTAATTTTATCACTAACATAATTTATTTGGGTTTTATAATTATTATCTCCGATCCTAATTATAAAATCTAGTTGACTTTTTTCACTTCCTTAATCTTTCCAAAAAGAACCAACTAAATCTTATGATTAGGATTTGAGAGAACCTTATTACATATAAATATATTGTGATATTTATACTACATTCAGTTATAATTATAAGACTTAGTTGACTTTTTTCGCTTCATTAATTTTTAAAAGATAGATCTTATAATTAGGACTAAAGGTAGTCTTATTACATATAAATATATTATGATAAATTTTAATGATTTAAAATAATATAATTAGCTTTCTTAAGATTATCTAAAAAAATCAACTAAATCTTATAATTAGGACTTAATAAAGTAAATTATAACATAAAATTAAAATAAGATCATTTTCCTCCATAAGACCAATATCTTTATTTTGTTTCCAAACACTCAATTAAGTTCAATGTACTAAATAAGTCCATTTTAAAACAAATACGATCAATTAGCCTTACTTATTGACTCCCAAACACACACATCATCAGATTTGATAAATAATCGTAATTAAAAAGTTATACTTTAATTTTTATTCCTTAAAAATAATTATAATTTTTAATATTGTTATTAATAAATGTTTTATTACTTTAGTCCTTTTCTCTAATTCTCAAAAAAATAAATGCGGGCGAACTCCCAAAAAAAGTAATCAGGTTACCAGAAAAACCTAGAAACTTCCACGGAATTTCGCCAATAATCGCCATTTTTAGGGGTGTTGTAAAGCATTTTCGTTCCAATTTCTCTTCCGTCCCCAATCAACGTGTCGGATCTCAAGCAAATTGTAAGTTTCGATCACTTTGTTCTTAATTTTCTCCATTCTCTTATGATTTTCAATCGCCATTTTGTATGGTTTGGAGTTCGAGTATCGTTATCCCTGTCACCGTTTTGGGATCCCTCTTTTTCCTCATTATTCGGTGCTTACAAACGCTTCCATTCCAATTACTTGATCTGTGCGTTTTCTTTTTGGTTTTCCCCCTTGATTTTGTGTTTGTTGATGTAGACGATCTTTCCTTTCATTGGTTATTTTATAGTTTCTAGATTATGCAATCCTTTCTTTTGAAAGAATTTTGTTATCGATTTTCTACTTTGAATGAAGATGGTGATTTTTATGATTCTTATCCTCCCTTTACTGCTGCTGATCTTTTGCGTTTTGTAGCAGTTCCAGATTTTTGGAAGTACTTATTTATTTTAATTTTTTCATTACGTAATTTCTTTTGTTTTTTTTATTGATGAACAGGGTTTTGTATTTGTGCATTTGTAACTTCAAGGGGTGAGCCATGGCGAATGGTTTTGGGGAATCGACGAGCACGTCTTCTCAAAGCCCATCTTCCTCAGGGAATGGTTCGAATGATGCTGGGGATTTTGAATGCAATATATGTTTCGACTTAGCGCAAGACCCTGTTATCACTCTGTGCGGTCATCTATTCTGTTGGCCATGTCTTTACCGGTGGCTCCACCATCACTCGCATTCTCAAGCATGTCCAGTTTGTAAGGCTCTTGTGCAGGAAGAAAAATTGGTTCCGTTGTATGGAAGGGGTAAAACACAGACTGATCCCAGAACAAAGTCATATCCTGGAATGGAGATTCCCCGCCGCCCTGCTGGACAGAGGCCTGAAGCACCTCCTGCACCAGAAGCCAATAATCCATTTGGACATTATGGGTTTGGATTGATGGGAGGATTTATGCCAATGGCAACAGCAAGGATGGGACATTTCACCCTCTCTACGGCCTTTGGTGGCTTTATCCCATCGCTTCTTAATATTCAATTCCATGGTTTTCAAGGTGCCACCGTTTATGGAACAAGCTCTGAGTATCCGTTTGGATTTAATGCCTTTCATGGAGGACATGCCCGTGATTTTGCCCAATCAACTGGTCAGGGGAATCGGCACGAGGACAATGTTTTAAAGAATCTTTTTATGTTGGTTGGCGCACTGGTCCTCCTTGCCCTCATTTTTGGGTAGTAAAACCATCTTACTGTTGAGCTCAAGAATGTCTTGCTCAAGTTCATTATCATGCTTGTAAATACATAAGAAGTCATTTTCGATCTATTCAGATTTTTGCCAGTTCGGCTTTCTACAACTGTATTTATCAACAACTGCACGGAAGCTGTGTACTTCTTGTGGTTGTTTTCTCATAGTTGGCTGACTTTTTATACTTTGTGCCTCATGTTTCTGCATTTAGCTCTCCATGAATTAGCTAGTGTATTGTTTATCACTGATCTATTTAGAATGCGGTTCATGCCAGCAGAAAATAATTAGCATATTACGTCTATATGTTTGAATGGTTTAACGTTTTAAGTCAATTAATCGGAGGGTTTCAAGGTCATGGCTTGTACTACAGAATGACACATTCTGTGGTGTTCACTTTGTTTGTTTAATGCTTTTAATTGCATTCATGCCTGGGGACAATTGGACTGTTTCTTTTCGGTATGTTTTTGCTTCTCATGCCCGATCTCATATAGTTACAATTCGCGGTTGTGAGGCTTCTCGTGCGGTTTGAGGGTTTGCCTAAGTAGATGAATGACATAGTATAGGTTCATTGAAGCGAATTTTGTTATGTAGAAAACGCTGCAATATCTGCTACTTTATACGTGTTTACTTTGTTGATCCTTGATCGAGAATAAAGCAATATATACTCATGAGTTGGGATGTTTAACTACGATTATGTTACAACTTTCTGAACTTTGAGAATTAAGTCGAAAATGGGGTTGTCAGAGAACAGAAAATAGGAATTCAAGATGGTGAGCCTATTATAGTACTAGTTACGGAGTTACCAATCCCATTAATGACTTTTAGAATCTTCAGAATTTTTCAACTTTGCCAACCATGTGATCACGAGCTACATAATTTTTGAATTGTGACAATTTTTTTTTGGACAATAAATTGTCAGAGTTTGACCCCTTTTTTGGGGCGGAGGGCTTCTCCATTGATGCTCTCTCTATTTAGGGTCCATTGAAATTTATGTGTTTTTTCAGAAAAACATGCACATATGTTTTCCTTCCACCTCAGCATCCCTTCAATGCCTTGATTTGCTGCTGCACTTGAGCATCTATTACACAGAAACAAAAACTTTCTTTTCGTCTATTACTCAGAATCCCGCACTGATATGGCAGGAATATATGATATGAATGAATGCTAACTAACAAAAAAACCAGAGATACATACTTGATCAATGTAGAACATGATATGCTGCTAAGGATTTTTTCATTGAACTACTCTTCCACCACACACCTGCAACCTGCCAAATCAGTGCGGGAGTCTGAGTAATAGACGGGAAAAAAAAAGTTTCTGTTTGAAGTGGAGCAGTAAATCAAGGCATTGAAGGGATGCTGAGGTGGAAGGAAAACATCTGTGCATTTTTTTTTAAAAAAAAACATAAAACGTTTCAATCTCAATGGACTCTCAATGGAGAGAGCATCAATATAGAGGTCCTCCACCCCTTTTTTGTAGCACCCTAATTCTAATTGCCGTTATTAGGTAGCTGTGCGTGTGCCCGTTCATTTGACATTAAGCAATGAATGATACTAGTATGAGGATGAGAATCTTTCAACCCTTATGAGCTGTGCTTTGATTGTTCGATTTGGTTTTAGCGGATTTAATTTTAGAAAAATTTGAAGCTGTCAATTTTATTTGCCATTTACATGTCAATTATTCTTCACAAGAGTTTTTTTTTCCCAGTCAAGGTTCAATCAAAAGCCAGATGAAAGTTTGTGATTTGGGATGCCAAGTGAATTGCCTTAAAGAGGAAAAAAAGTGTAGAAGCCCTAAACTAGTAAGCGTTTAAACTCGAAATACACAAATTTTAGTACTCTCTGACTGTCCAGCATTTACACAAAGATGTCATTGTAGAGAACGTGTAAGTTCTCCGAACGAGATAGGGACAGACATGTTACAATGTAAGGTCATCACTCTCTTCTCTGTTTGCCAGACGCATACGCCTTTTGTCTAATTGGCTCTTAACCCACCCTTTCTCTAGTTTAGTTATTATTATCATTTTGAATAATAGTTACAAGAGTTTAGACTCTTGAGATATATGTCATAAAGACAACATGACAAAAGAAAAGGACTGATACGATATCGACCTATCTCAAATTATATCAGCTAACATTTGATTAAAACAAAAGGTTGGTGGTAGTTTATGGTCTGTTTTGCACTTCTGTTCAATCTGAACTGTTTCAGGGCCCATCTGGTGTTCAAATGTTTGTTTATAAGTTGCTGGGATCTTACATCATCCACCTGCAAATGTCATCATCAAGTAACTTAGATCTGCTGCTGCAAACTGAAAAAAGAGGAGAGGAAAAGAAATCCGACACCA
The DNA here is from genome assembly GCA_037177275.1 of Acacia concinna. NCBI lineage: Eukaryota > Viridiplantae > Streptophyta > Magnoliopsida > Fabales > Fabaceae > Acacia > Acacia concinna. The sequence goes on along the minus strand of JBAGKO010000002.1, from coordinate 958,851 downwards.
ACTTGCAAATGCAATCAAGGGAATATATTAATATGAGATTATTATGACAATTCTGTTATAAATATTGTGTGCGCTTAATATAACTCAAAATTCCCTGATTCTTTTTATATGAAACTTTTTCTTTTTTCAGGTTGGTCCTTACCATGAGCAACATTTTTTTACCTCAAAATTTAAATTACTTTTTTCTTTTCCATCCTTATTAAATGCATATCTTTATATTAATTATCCTACACTAACCATTAATAATCTTCCATATATTTAATCATTTATTAGTCATTCCATATCATATTTTGTACATACTTCTCTCTCATTTTTTATTTTTGTTCATTCTCTCTCATATTCTCTATTTATAAATAGAAGTATATTTAGAAAAGACATCACATTTGTATACATTTATTAATCTTAATAGCTAGTTCGTTTTGCACAATTAGAGGAAAAATTGCTTAAAAAAATGACAGGAGGAAGTAATAAAATGTGAACTTGAGTTAGTAAAAAAGGTAATAAAAGGAATCTTTGAATTGACCGTTAAAACTTTAATATGATTACATTGACTGGGTTTAATGATATTTAAATGATTTTATTACATTAAATTATTTTCACTAAACTTTATATTGTAACCGTCATTTTAATTGTCGTTAAGATGTCTTTAATAATTATTATTGTTGCTCAATGATTTATGTTTTTTTTTGCTTATAAAATGTAAAAGTATAAACTTCCCTCCTTTCTCTTTTTTGAGTATTGTTATCTTTATATTGTTCTGTCACCGTACTCTATATAAGAAGGATTCGTTTTATTTTAATGAACGCCGCTTTCTAATTTATTAAGAGTTGTGAAAGATTTCTTAAAAGTATTATCCTCGGCTGCGACTCCAATTATATATTTATTGTGTTGTTAAATGTGATACCACCAATAATCCACACGGTGTAAGATGGTAATGCCAACAAAGTCTTCAAACAAAATATAAATTGGAACAACCCCCAATAATTTAAGCACCAGTCCAGTGAAAGCAAGCAAGTATTCCCTCGGCTTTTAGTCTCTGTTTCTTTCTTATACCCAATTCCTTTCTTTCTCCTGTCCAACTTAGCCATTAAGCAAGTGATGCTTCTGAGATGCCCCCTGCCTCGTAATTTCTTTACTATGTTTGGTACATTGACGAAAATCGCTAGACTTTAAAAAACAGTCAAGCTTGACTTTCCTTGATATTAGTTTAGACAGGGTTGGATCTAGAGTACATAATTTTAAAATCACTGAAATTCCACCTTCCGGCAACATCTAAACCGAAAAAAAAAAATCAAAATTGACGATTTTAAATTTGTAAACTTGACATTATAATTTTTTTTTAAAAAAAAGATAGAAAAATATCATTTGAATTAAAAAACCCCAAAATGTCTATTAAATTAACAAAAGGACATATAGACAATTTGGTTGTTGGCGAAAAAAACAAGATGTTGGCGAAAAAAAAAATTTGGTAAGAATATAAAATTTTGAAGTTTGGGCGTTTTTACCAAAATACCCCTCACATAACATAAACCCCTTTTGCCATTTTCCTTCTCCCCCCTCCAAAATCCAAATGCTCTCCGCCTTTACAGGTTCGCTGATAGTCTGTTCCAATTTTTTACTCTATAGCTTTCGCTGATTGTCTCTTCTAATAAATCGATGTTCTTCGAATAGCAATCTTCGATCACCCCAAGAACGTTCGTCGATTCAAGAATTACTACGGCCATTGGTTGGACACTTTCAGGAATAACCTCCTCCCTCTCCATTGTTGCTCGCTTTCACATATATTATTATAGAATTGTCTATATATAACGTTTTATATACTGAGGTTACATGAACCACCTCCATATATAGAAAAGCGGATTTTGAATCGGCAACACATATTTACATATATGACGGTTTTTTTAAAAAAACTGTTATATATTAGAAGACAATATATGACGGTTTTTAAACAACGGTTATATAAATATATATTGATTTTTTTAAAAAAAATGTAACACCATATATGGCAGTTGTTTGTGAAAAACCTTTATATATATACATGGTCTATATATAACAGTTTTTTTACAAACAAATGTCATATATATGTGACGGTTTTTTGTAAACAACTGTCATATATGTTGTTTTAAAAAAATCCTAAAGACCCTTTTTTTTTATATATATTTGAAACTTCGTATATTTACAGAGAGCTAAGTTTTTCACCTTGGAGGAACATTTTCGAGCCCATTCTCCACCAATTTCCTCTTCTTCGTTATGTCCGTCATGGTTTTCTTTTTATTCCTCTGCCGTTGTCATCCGTTGCTTGCCGTCGTGAGTGGTGGGTTGTGACTATTGTTCGTGTTGTTGTCCTCCTTTATTGTTGTTTGCTTCACAGTTTCATGTTTTGGGGTTTATGTGTAGCTCTTAGTTCATATCTCCTTACTAAATGTGAGCTTATTCTATTTTTCTCACACTAGTGGATTTTGATATAGCTTTTGCTGAAAGTGAGTTCATTATGGAATCTAATGATTTTCAAAAACAATCTAGAAGTATGAAAGGAAAATTGCATCTGGGCCTTTCTTTACTTGCTAAAGGTTGAGTAAGGCAAATTGCTATTTCCCTTGTGAAATCAACTAATTTGTTTGGGTATATTTTGATTGATCGTGTTTTACTAAAATTGTTTGTTTGTTTGTAGTCGCACATTCAAAGACAAAGAATAGGGGAGGGAACATGATGAAGAAGCAGTAGTAAATACAATAAATTAAAAGAAGTTACAAAAAATAC
>JBAGKO010000002.1:884712-896374 GCA_037177275.1 Acacia concinna | reverse complement strand
TTTCCCTTGACAACTATACCTCACAACTATAACATTGAGTTGTCAATGGTAGCACCATGAGTTGTCAATGGAAACACATTTAGTTGTCAATGGAAACACGCTGAGTTGTCAATAGGACACATGAAGCTGTCAATGGGGGGAGAGAGTGTGAGCTATAGTTGTCAATGGTAGCACATTGAGTTGTCAATAAAAACATGATGAGTTGTCAATGGAAACACGCTGAGTTGTTAATAGGGGAGAGGGGGAGGGAGAGAGTGGGAGACTGACTAACTAACGTAATTCACAGATATAACATTGAGTTGTCAGTGGTAGCACCTTAAGTTGTCAATGGAAACACACTGAGTTGTCAATAGGCACATGAAGTTGTCAATGGCGGAAAGAGAGAGAGAGAGTGAGCTATAGTTGTCAATGGTAGCACATTGAGTTGTTAATAGAAACACGTTGAGTTGTTAATAGAAATACACTAAGTTGTCAATGGGGGAGGGAGGAGGGGGAGAGAGAGAGGCTGACTGACGTGTCAGACGCGTCAGTCATGTCAACATAAGGGAGAAAAATAAATTATTATTTTATTAAGAAATTAATTGCAAAAAAGTTTCACAGGACTTTTTTGTAATTACACGATTTCATAGGATCGTTTTATCATATACTCTGTTGGTCGGGACAAAACACAATTTTTCCATTAAAATTTGGTAGTTGTTTAGACTTTAGAGATATTTTGGCCCTATTTGGATGGCAATTTAATAAGCTTATTTAGCATCACTTTTAAAAGCAAAGCTACTTATAGGAAGCCAAGTGTTTGGATGTATATAAAAGTTTTACCTTGAAGCTCAATAAGCAGCTTCAAAAAGATAAGTTATTTGCAAGAGCTTTTAAGCTTTAAGGAAGAGAGAGAAGGGATAAAAATGATTATTTGGTTGAATTTTTTATAGAGTCGGTATATCATTGTCTCAAAAAATTTCAAACTAACTGTTATTAGTCTCCAAATAATTCATGGGTATTCCCCAATTTTTCTTATACATTATTTTTATTTTTATCTTTGGTTAGGCCACAAATTACAACAATACCATAATATTTCTGAAATTCGGATTTTTGGACAGAATTTTCACCAAATTTTGAAATTGTATATCTAATTGTACAAATATCCAATTGAGGTGATTCCAAAGCTCAAGTATCCCTTATTAAGTATAGTTTTAGGGGAAAATAATTTCTTGGTTCAATTGGATTCAGAAAATTTTCAGTAATTTCATTTTTGAACATTGCTCCAGAAACTGGTGAATTTTATTGGGTAAACTTCACAAATTTATATTTCTTAAGGTATACATTCAAATCATGAAAATTCCATATCAAATTAAAGTTTGACACGTCTAGTTTTAAACTGAAAAGTTTTATGATTTTTAGACACTATTTACTTAAATAAACTGATGTACAATAAGACTTCCGTCAGTCTCATTCTATAAATTCTTTTATTCCCTTTATCTTGTTATATACATAGGGAATTTAGTGAATAAAAATTTGGGATGTTATACATTTCTTACATATTTTTAAACAATTTTTTTAAAAATTTCATCATAAGTCACTTTTATACTTATAATCTAAACATGTTACATAAAAAAAAATTATTTCTGTAAAGTCACATCAAAACACAACAACTTTTAATAAGTCACTTATTTTTCTAAAGCTACTTCTGATAAGTCCATTAAAAAAATAAGTCATTTAAATTAAATAACATCCAAACGGAGCCTATATAAGTCTTCTTCTATCTTGAGAGCAAGATTATCTAAATAATCTTCGAGAGTATTTCTATGTGAGCGTGAGGGATTCGTACGTGTCAAACCTAATGACAAGGATAGAGCCTCTGTGCATGTGAAGGTCTAGGGTCCTCCTAGGATTTTCGTCAAAGCGGAGTCTTCATTTGGTTTGTCTCCATGGCAAGTCGATCTATAACGGCAGCAACGGGCGTTCGAGGTCTCTCAGGCGGGACTTCGACGATTGAGGAAATCAGGGTGTTCGATGTTGGCAAGATGGGACACTGGGGCTAATGTTTGGATGGGCTGATACAGTGGATGGGGGTTGTGATTCCAAGCTGCATCAGACTTTCTCCTACAAATCGACTCCACGACATTTCATTTATGCAAACGAAAGTACTAGGATTTGAGGTTTAAGAGATATGGGTTGAAGCGACGCAGTTGGTTATGATCAAAGCTCTGAAGATCTTGAAAATTGGAGGATTGAAACTTTGTGAGGATTTGAATTCGTGGAAGAAGAACACTCTTCAAGGCTGGTCTGCGGCTCAGAACGGTCTTCCAATGGTTTTTTCTCAGATATTTGGTGACCAGAGAATGGTGCCATGAGAGTTGGTTACTAGTTGTGCCAGGGATGTGGGGCTTCTCTGGTATCACCTTTAGAATCTAGGTGGCCCCATTTAGTTGTTAGATTTAAGCTTTGTGTTTGATTTTTGTTTATGCTATGGTAGTTTGCTTGGTTTCAGTGTTGCCTTTCTTTGTGGGTTTGTTTTGTTAGTGATGGATGCTGGCTTGATTCTACAATGATTACTGGCTTCTTCTTGGAATTTGTTCTCTAAATCTAGTTTTTTTTACTCTTATGGTATAGTGGGTGGATTTGGAGCTGCATTTGTAACATTGGCATCAAAGGGGTGGGCTCCGGAGAGCTCTGTCTTTGGACAACCACCCTCTATTGTTTTTTCTTTTGGTCATGGTGAAATGAAAGTTAGCTTCGTCTCTTTCAATTTCCAATGTTTAGGTACAAGCTATCTTGGGTTTTATTTTGTCTTGGTAGTATATTGCCTGTTGGCTTTATTTTGTACGTGGTTTGATTTTTTCCTTAATGTGTTTAGAGCATGTCCTTGTGTTTCCATTTACAATTTGTATCCCTGTTTTGTTTTAATGAAATTATCCATTCGATTTGAAAAAAAAAAAAACCTTTTGACAACAAATCTAGCTTTGATGTATAATATTTCATATGGGATGGTTGCTAATATGTACCCTTTAGCAGGCACTGAAGTGACATTAATACAATCGGTGAAACTAACTAGTTTTTAAATCCTTGCTTCACATTGAAACAAATGATATTGTTAATAACTTCCCCCATTCCTTAATATTTTAACGGAGTTAATTTTCATCATAAACACAAGACATAATTCTTATACTCCTTCCAGTTTTAATTATAAATGTCAGTTGATTTTTTTAGATAATTCTAAAAAAAAGCTAATTACATTACTTTAAAGTATTAATTTTTTTTTCAAACTATTTTATTTTACTTATAAACTAATATATAATATAATAAAACACAATATATAATATGTTTAAGTAACTTATTTTGCTTTCTTAATTTTTCCAAACTAAGTCAGTTGACCCTTATAATTAGGATCGGATAAAGTATTTGTTAGCCTTTTCATAATTTATTCTTTTCGTGGACTCACAATAAATAATAAATATGTTTTGTATTAAGGGTCTGTTTGGAAAAACCCCAAACCTAGATTATAAATATAGGTTTACGTAAGTCGAGACAAAACACCTTTTATATACTTACTTCAGAATTCGTAAAAATTATTATCAAAACCTAATTCATACGTACTCTAAATAGTGTTTAGATGAATGGGAGGGACAAGGAGGGGCCAAGAAGGAAAGGGGCATGAAGGAAAACCCCTCCAAAGATGGATAAGGAGAAAAAAGAACAGACATGTTAGAAATAGAGGGAAGTGGTACAGAGCGTGGAGTAGCCCCAAAGCCAAAGGGAGGGGGCCTTGTAGTTTGTACTACACAAAGTCAATGCCTTTGCCTAACAAATACAGATACAGATACAGGAGGCGTGCCCCCGTGGGACAAGAACCAAATTGCCCCCACTCCCTTCACGCCTCTCCACTCTGCACTTTGGGCCCTTCAATACGCCGTCGTTTCTACTAGTACTGCCACCCCAGCATTAAATTCAGCGTCTTCACTAAGCAACCTACCACCCCCATCATGACACCATAAAAAAAAGGATAAATGAAAAACACAACCATTTAACACAGTCCCTTCTCTTCACCTGATCTATGGTTTTATTTTTCATATGAATTGTGTTAATGGTCCAAAATCTAAAATAAAAATAATAATTTTCAAATGAATCAATAAAATTATATTTCATGATGTAAACTTTACCTTCGGGTAGAGTTTTATCATTGTCATGACCATCAAACCTCATTGTATCATCAATTTGAATAATTCATTTTGATAAAAAAAATTAAATACTTCATGTTTCTATTTTACTATTACCCAAAACAAAAACAATTAAATTTTTAACTTACTCATGCCATTTTTATCCAATTTAAAGTATACAATTATAGGGAAGAGGTTCTCAAAACACAAAATTGCTTGAATTTTTCTACTAATTGTACTCTGCCTATACATATGTAATTAAAATTAGATACATAATACTATCATAAATCATAAAATACTAGATAGTAATAGATTAATTATTTTATTATTATTTTTCAATTAAAAAAGACGGAAGTGAGTTGGGTATGAAAATAAAGATACGATTTTTTTTTAAATCTGTTTTTCATTTTATTCCCCTTTTTTTATAAAATAAAATTTGCCTTTTTAAGCGGAAGATGGCTTTTTGTGCCAAAAAAATATATATATAAGTTACTGCTTCGAAGTACCCTGCCAGCTGCAAAAACCTCCAAATCTTCCTTCGCCAATATCCTTCTCTTTCTCTCTCAAACCAGGTTCTTTCCATATCATATTCTTCATTATTTTCCTTTCCCCCTTTTCGCGTATTCATCTCCGTTACTCGCTAATATCTTCGCCGTTTTTCTCAGATTTGTACGTTGATTCCTCTCTGCAAGTCCGATCCCTCGCTTCTCTCCCTTTTACGTTTCCTGAGTTCTTGATCTTGTAGGATTATTTTTATTCTAGGGTTCTTGCTCAATTGTTTTCAATATTAAGTTAAGCTGTTATGTATCTGTCTAATCCCCTCGTATTGTTTGTATTTTTCTTTTTCATACATGTCTGGCGTGTTTGTATCCTATTGGAGGCTACCTTATTCTTTTGCTAGAGATTTGCTGTCCTGTTATCAGATTTTTGCTCTGCTTGTTGAACCAGTGATCTATATGAACGTGATCTGCTAATTATTTTTTAAGTTTAGCTCGATGTCGCGCGCCCTAACAAAGGTCTTAATGGATGAGTACAAACTGTTGGATGATTTCTGAACTAGGAATTCTACACCGGATTAGCGCTTCCTTCTTTTCATGTCTATAAAGATAGTATCCAAGTAATTCTTGGTGCACCAGTTCAACCTGTTTTTATATCTCTGTTCACATAATTAAGTACCTTTTTGTAGCCTTGGTTTGGAGTCAAACTAAGTAGGTTGAATACTTATGTGGTCTTTTCTGGTTCTCTTAAGGTTTGAGAACTGAATATGCTTCATTTCCTTTTGATTTGGCATCTTTTGTCTGCGCTTTCTACTTTGATTGTGGTTCTTCCCTATAGATTTTGTGCCTTATTTTCGTGCACAATTTTGTACACTATGATGAAATATGTGTTAATGCTAGATTTGGCATTCTTGATGTAGGAATATGATTAAACTATTTAAAGTAAAGGAAAAACAGAGAGAACTTGCAGAGAATGCAAGTGGTGGAGCACCGATTAAGAAGCAAACTGCTGGGGAGTTGCGTCTGCACAAAGGTCTTCTTCTTGCTATTGAAAGGGGACCTTGTTTTGTCTCTGCTATATAATTTTCAAATGCCGCTTGCGATTCTTTACCCTCTTCCACAAAGAAAGGGCATATTGGTTGCAAATCAATTTGATCAGTTAGAGCGACAGTTGGATAAATAATTTTGATGTATAACAGTTGTTTATGGACTTCCCTCTTCTTGGACAAAATTTTTTTGGGGGTGGTTGGGGCATGAGGGAGGGTCTTGTACAATGCAGAAATAGGCAACTTCAACATTTTTATCACAATTAATTAATCATTAGTGAATTGAAAGGTTTTTTTATTGCAACTTCAATTTCAGCAAGATATGCATTGATTTGGGTCAAAATTGATAAAGACATAGAAGTCATTGATTGATTTTTTTGTAATATTTGTGATCTGAACTCTTTTTCAAAGCTACATTACTTCATGCTAGCAATTTTGGTTAAGTTTGTGGTTTCTAGAGTTTGTTTATAATGCAGTTTACTTGGTAGGTTTGACATATGTAGTAGATCAGAATAACTATTTCACTTCCCAGCCTTTAATATTCTATTTTCTTTTCTTTGATAATCGTCTTGCTATTAGAAAAGAAAATGTTTTGTTGGAAGGTATAAGCAGCTTACTGTTTTAACTTTTGAGTGACAGTTATAGTGTAAGCGCTAAGAGACTTGTTTGTGAGAGAGATTATGAACCTTCTGGCTTACAAGTTCAGTGGATTTTGAAGTTTTACAGGGTTGGGAATTTGAGGTATTATCATTGATGGATTTTGATAATTGGCTTGAGTGTATAACAATATATTCATCGTGGTATCACACAAACCTTCAAACCCCCACTAAATTTCTTGTTTGATGTGACGAGGCCTCCATACGAAGGATTGTTGACAGAACTTTCAAAGCTGGTGCAAGAAGATTAAAAAATCTGTCAAGCAAGGGGATTTCATTGATCTTAAAGGATTTCTCCTTGAAGTGATGAGATAAGCTCAGGCTGGGCAGACTTGGGGTAGTTTGTGTTGTGGGGACAAGATAACCGATACATGTGAGGTGCTCTGAGATTGGGTTCATACCTTGGTAGTCTGTGCATATACAGACTGTTTTCCCTGTTAAGTGTCAATGACTTTATGCTTAGAATGTTTAGTAACTCACATCCAATTATTATTTTTTTTTATGGAGGACTATTTCCTTAAAAGTAAACAATGGAGAGAGTTATATGGCCATGGGTAATAAATGTTGCATGCTTATGGAGATACGTGGTCATGGTACTGCCATGTCTGTAATTGTTTGTCACGTATGAGCTGAACTATAACATTGTTTCTCAAGTTTTAGTTTGTAAGTCGCTCTTACGGCATTGCTTGAAGTAGCTTATGTGATTTCTTTGTCATGGCAGTTTATGTTAGTGAAGTGTAACATTTTGCAGATATAAGTGAGCTGAATCTACCAAAATCTTGTGCCATGCAATTCCCTAATGGTAAAGATGACCTGATGAACTTTGAAGTTTCAATTCGGCCTGATGAAGGATATTATTCGTAAGCATAATTATCTGTTATCTGGAAATTTATCAAAACATTCATTTGACCCATAATCTTGTTAAAAAAAAAAATTACATTCCTTTTTTTGTGCAATAAAACTTGTTGGGTCTGAGTCACATCTTTGAAAACATAAACAGGAAAAAAAACAAAACAAAACAGAGTACATGCTGCGAATACAGCAAAGGATGAAAGATTCTTCATGTCTTCTATATCTTGTTTGTGGTTACAGGGGTGGTACATTTTTGTTTTCCTTCCAAGTGTCTCCCATCTATCCTCATGAAGCACCAAAAGTCAAGTGCAAGACAAAGGTAAGACAATCTTGCATATCTTTGTCCCTGTATGTGTTGCTTTGTTTATGTACATGTTTAACCAATTTTTGTGCATATAATGAATTCCAATTTGCAGGTCTACCATCCTAATATTGACTTGGAAGGAAATGTTTGCCTCAACATCTTGCGAGAAGACTGGAAACCTGTTCTGAATATAAACACAGTTATTTATGGATTGTATCATCTTTTCACGGTATGACTTTGGTTTTGCCATAGTGGTTTGTTCTTTCTGACTTTTTTATGATTCTAATCTCTCAGATTCCGAGTGCAGGAGCCAAATTACGAGGACCCTCTCAATCATGATGCCGCAGCAGTTTTGAGAGAGAATCCCAAATTGTTCGAGTCTAATGTAAGGAGGGCTATGGCAGGTGGGTACGTGGGGCAAATCTTTTTCCCTCGCTGTATGTAATCTTTGGTCGATTACTTCAAGCCGTTGTTCAAAATATATCATCAAAGTTTCAGGTCCATGGTTTGTGTATTTTAATTACCAATTTACAATTTTCCTTTCCCCCCTGTCTCTAATTCGTCTCGGTGGAGTAAGGAGATTAATTCCTGAAACGATATTATCCTCCACTCTAGTAGAACGTTACTGGAACACTTGTGTCTATTTGTATCTTGATCTCTATTAGTTGGATGTGGTTTAAGAAGGCAGAGACAAGATTCATTGGTCAATGTACTTTCCCCCCTTCATTTCAGGCATATCAGCTTTCGCTCGGTTCTTCAAATATGACCTGTCAATTTAATTGTTAAAATATCATTATTTTAAGTGAACTGTGCTATTTAGGCTTGATCATGCTTTACTTTCGTTTTTGTGAATAAAAATAAAAAGTGAGTTGGTTTCTTGGGGTTTGTTAGAGGCAAGGCATGTCACATGGTTCCAAAAAAAAAAATTGTTACCCAGCAACAATGCTTTTAATACTCCTTTTAGTCCTTACTCCTAATTATAAGGGTATGTTGCTTTTATTAGATAATTTTTGAAAAATCTTAAGAAAGTTAATTAAATTACTTAATCATATCATATATTGTGTTTTATTATATTATATATTAGTTCATAAGTTAAACAATATAAGTTGGAGAAAAAAGATAAATTTTAATATCATAAAGTAATATATTAATTTTTTAAAGATTATTTAAAAAGTCAATAATCACTTATAATTAAAATTAGAAAGAGTATATCGATAGTGGGATTTGATTATATGCATGGTGTTAACGAAATATTTACCACTCTATGCGGACATTGGTTGGCCAATTTCTTTTGTTGGAGGGGTTTTATTTGGCGAGCGAAAGGTTTTATCAAAAATTGTCTCCCAAACTTTTGAAACGTGTTGAATTTCTTTTTATTTTGCTCGTCTCCCTTTTTATAGGAAAAATCGCAAAAAAATACTAAAAAAATATAAAAAAGACAAATCACTATGTTAAAATTAAAAAGTCACAATTGGTGGTAAAAGTAGGGAATGCCGAGAATCATTAGAGCTGCTAGAGGAGTCACGTGCAGCGGCTGTAAAGGGGAGCATGGCGGATAAGTGGTGGTGGGAGGGGTAAGAGGTGGCTGTCGCGGAAGAGGTCATCAGCGAGGTAGAAGGCTGCGAAGGAGAACTTCCGGGCATAGATGGAGATGGTGAGCTCGAAGTCAGAGGAAGAGGATGAGTGGATCAGCAAGGGAGGAAGGGCGTGGGAGTTTGACTTCACCATGTCTTTGTTTGTGGTATAAGCTACACTCATATGTCCTTAATTACTCGATCAATATTTGGAATCCTTACCACCTTCAGTGAGTTAAAGGTGATGGTGTGGTGATGTCAATAATGGTGGTGAATGAATTAAAGGTGACGGTGGTGGTGAGCAACGGCCAGAGAAAGATTGAGAAAGGAAGAGAGTTGTTGGTGGTGAATAAATTTGGGAGTATTTTTAAAATATTCAGACTTTTTGGGCCACTCCCTTAGGCTAATGAAGTAAATTGGTTGAAATGGAATATTAATCTTCAATGGGTATTCATTGGTGAATGTTCTATGGCACTCTCGTTTTACAGCATAAAATTAAGAATTAACAATATTAATATTTTTATTTCACAACATCAATATTTTAATTTACAATATCAATTAAAAAATAACTATTGTGGATCTCTTATAAGACAAGTTTTAGAAGTTACAGTATATTTTTAACAATATGAAATTAGGAATCAACAACACTAATATCCTATTTCAGTATCCTAGTTCACAACATTAGTTTTAAAAAAATAATTTATATGAATATTTTTTTAACCTACACGTGAGCCTCATCTTTATCTTCTTATTAGCCATTCATTAAGGGCAGCTTGGTTTTTTCTTTAGACATTCTAAAAATCCCAGATATCACTGACATTCTGACATGAAATTTTCACATTTTACCACATTAAATTGTCTTTTCAAGATTTCTCTAGTATTTTCTTGAGATTTTCCCTTTTTTTAATACAACCTGTATAATCTCTGGGGTTAGTTAAAATGTATAGGCAAATTCAAATTGGTAATTGAGTAAAAAAAAACATTTGTAGCAAAAGAATAATAAGTTTAGAATCAAACTAAGATTTTATCTTTAAAGAGCAAAAGCAATTAAGCAAGAGGATAAAATTCTATCAACTGTTAAATTAGTAGCAAGTGCTACTTTGACGGTCATAATACTTATAGTTACTGTGTTAATTATGTGCTGACTAATATTGATTAATTGTTACTGTGATGAGACAAATTAATCAGATCCATAATCATTAAACTAAATGACAAGTATTTAGTGACATTAAAGGAATTGGGGATGATGATAAATTGATAATGAATGATATCGTGATAAATCGGAGTGCTCAATCATAATGGTTGTCATAGTTAAATTATGTTCAAAAATCAAAACCATATAATTAGTTCGATATCATATAGGCGCCTTTGATCCTTTTGGCTTTGGAAAGCTTTTAACTTTCTCTCTCATTTCAATCAAAATGGAGAATTTGTCAAGGAGAAGAATTAGAAGGATAAGTATACAAAAAAGAGTTACCAGCATTACTCAACTGTTTCCAAAATTTGATGAAACTGATGAAGATAACAATAAATTACTGTTAAAATAACAATAAGCGAAATGAACAGCGAATGGATAGGAGAGAATCAACATGTAATTGAAGGTTGATTAGCAAAATGAACACCTCAGTAAATCTCCTAATACAGATGAAGCAAAGGAAGAAGCCAGAGCCTCATGTCAATTCTTTGAAGGCATATAATATTAGAAAATATGGCAACGCAATAATGTGAAAAATCATTTTCAGTGTTGCTTATCATTACAAGTTGGACCCATTCGACTGCAACGAGCCATCCCATACAATGCTTCAATTTTTCTTTTCTAAAAAAAAGGTTGACGAAGTTGCATTAGTTCTTCTATATTTTTTTATAATTATGACATTAAATATAATGCTAATATTTTTAAGAAAAGTGACATTTAACCATTTAGTTAGCTATCAAAGTAATGACGTGTTTTTTTTGTAAATTCCTAATTTTCATATGATTACAAATAAGCAAGAGTTAAACATAATAAATAGACGCATCATGTAATTATTAAAATAAAAAATGTTTATTTAGAATATGATTTGTATAATTAAGAGAAATTATAAATTAAATAAGAATGAATTGAAATATAAAAAAATTGGAGCAATAATAAAACAATAATGTTATTAAAAAAATAGGAGAGATTAATATAAATATATATAAAAGGAAAAAATTGAAGAAAAGAGAAAATAGTCTCTAATTTTTTTTATTTAAAAAAGGTGTTTGCGTGTGTATGTGATATGACGTTAGGGGAGCGGTATTATATGAATTAAAAAAAAAAACATGCGTACGTGTATGAAATAGGGAGATAATTAAAATAATACTCCCTCCGTTCCTATTTATAAGACTCAGTTAACTTTTTTAGATAATCTTAAAAAAATCTTAAGAAAGTTAATTACATTACTTAATCATATCATATATAATATTTTATTATATTATATATTAGTTCATAAGTCAGACAACATAATTTAAAGAAAAAAGATAAATATTAATATCTTAAAATAATATAATTAACTTTCTTATAATTTTATTGAATTCTTAAAAAAAAAAAAAATGGTTCA
>JBAGKO010000002.1:810561-829843 GCA_037177275.1 Acacia concinna | reverse complement strand
ATTACATGTAAATATATTATGATAAATTTTAATGCTTTAAAATAATATAATTATATTTCTTAAGATTCTCTAAAAATGTTAATCAGGTTTTTGAATTAGGACCGAAAAGAGTAAGTTGTAACATAAAAATAAAAATTAAAAAAAAAAGAAAAAGTTCAAATAAATCCAAATGAGCAAGAAAGTTTTGCTTATGGAATAAGATCTTAATCTTCAAATCAGTCCAATAATTGTTACCCCTCTCCCAAACGCTCCATAAACGTTAATCAATGGGATAAGATCGTTTTTGCACAAAAAGTCCCATTTGGCCTAAAAAAGTTATACCAAACATACTGTAAAGGTAGATCTTCATTACCAAGCGTTTAGCTCAACTGATGTGAGGTTGTACTAACTTAACCAGTAGTCTCGTGTTCGAACCTTAGGTATGTAACCAGAATCCAAAAAAAAAACACCAAATAAAAAGGTAGATCTTTTAAAAACATCTTTTATATCCATACAGACACAAACTCAAGACATTAGTATCTTTAAATAGCCAAGCCCCTCTATAGTGAACAGTATCTACACATTTGTGATTTGCTTATGTAACATTGTAATAATCGCTCAATATAGATGGATAATACATAAGAAAGGGGTTGATATTTTAATTTCAAATTAAATTCTGCAGAGATGTGGACCTTTTATGCCACACACACAAAAGGCTTGGATGTTCTGATATGATCTTATCCCTGTATATATATCAATCTCCTGGATCAGTATATGATGAGTCAGTGTGTGGTGGCTGAATGCCGATGGATCTCTCCTTCTTTCATTTATATTTCCCAAAATAATGGCACAAACACAAAGCTTTCATATACCTCTTTCTTTGCAATATGCTATGATGGCTTGGGGGTATCATTCAGTATATGTTTTTCTTTTTCTGCTTTCCTTACCAAATTCCCTTCTTTCCTTTTCTTTCTTCTTTCTTTCTTTTCCTCTTTTTTTTTTTTCCAGTTTTATTAATTGTAATATACCAATACTCGTGTTTTTTTTTTAATTTCCCTCGTGTGATTCCTCCACACGTTGCACCTGACCTTTTTGTCACTTCACCTCACGCTGGGTGTCTCCAATTGAAAATAATGTTTTAATGAAATATTCATGTTTTTATCATCTATCAAATTTCTTCATAAAATTAGAATCCACAAGCTCGTTCTCTCTCTATGAGACGAACCTTGGACCAAGTTTAGATAATGTATACCTGTCCATTTTTATCTTTAAAATTTAACCACTCATAATTCACAGTAATCAAAAGAATGAAGCTAAATCTTGGGGACATTGTAACCTAATGGGCACTAAATACTTATCTTAAATCTTTTTAAGTACGAGGCCCAAAATTTGAGCCTCCGCAATTACTTCAGGGGTGTGAGCTATGGGTAAAAAAAAAAAATCAATATAAATCAATGGTAGAGTTTATTAAAAATTATATTTATAGCTACAGGTTGGGGTTTGGGGGTAGAGTAGTAAAGTTGAGACAATCCAATTTGATGCCCGGCCCAACCCACCGAACGAACTCAATTTGACCCTCTCAGATCTAAATTAGGCCTGATAATGACGGTTTGGTTTGAAGATCAGTAAACATTCCTACTCCTCCGATTATAATTATAAGGTATAATTAATGTTTTTTGAAAATTCTAATAAAACTAATTATGTTAATTTAAAATATTAAAATTTATCATTTTTTTCAAACTATGTTGTTTGATTTATAAATTAATATATAATATAATAAAACACAACATATGATATGATTAAGTAATGTAATTAGTTTTATTAGGATTCTCCAAAAAAAAAGTCAACTGACTTTTATAATTAGGAACATAGGGAGTATTATTTAGTTAAAAGTCAATACTACATTAATTTTAATAAATTAACTACTTATAAAGTTTAATTGTACAAAAATATAAAATATAAAACATATTAAATTCTAAACTGGACTTGTTTTTTGAACCAGGTCAAACTTAAAAAGAGCTTACATTGTAGGTCCCAAGAATAAATTACACACACACACACAGTGATTTTTTTCACAAATCTTGAATATTTATGTATATGTATTATCTACATATTTAAAATTAAAAAGACATACAGCCATCTTCATTCTTTAATTAATGCATGATGTTGCCGACTCAGATGTTTTCCACTTTGAAAAAAAAGGAATTTCTGTCGTCCGGGTCTCAAATTTCCAATAAGGTGGGAATCTTCTATATATGCTTTTAATCTTGGAGGGAGAGAGAGGAAGAAGTTGAAAAATTAATCAAAATTACTTCTAACCAACAAGAGTATTCTTCATCACGTGGCTACTCTGATTGAAGGATATTCTAATTTTCATAAATGTCATGGACCCCTTGTGGCGCCTTTGGTCAATTTGCAATTTTGCACACAAGGAATGACGGCTCGTGCCAATACTAAAAATTTGTTTCAAGCCTCTTTTTAATTTAATTTTTGACCTTGAAAATATTTGAATTTAACAATAAGAACAAGAAAGAAAGAAAAAATTCTTTTAAATGCATCAAACATCTTGAAATACTTTTTAAGATCCATTCAGTGTCTGAAATATTTTATAGTGCACTCAGTACCCTAAAATATTTTTACTTGTGCCCCAATCAACATTAAGTATTTTTGTCAAATAAATCCAATACCATAAACTATTTTTTTAGTTGATCCAACACCTTAAAGTATTTTTTTCAGGTGGATCTAAAACTGTAAATACTACAATTTCGTATACTACTTTTAACCCCTATTATAAAATCTCGGTCAGTGTAAACATAAGAAAGAAACCTGTAAATAGCCAAAAATGCCCTGTATTGTAAGGACTAATTATTCATATATTTCCCGATTATACATCTCCCGAGCAACTCGGGAGAAAAATCAGAAGTGGCAAGGAAGCAAGTGAAGAGGTGAAAAAAGAAAATATATAAAACGGGAGCCACAGCAACAGCGTGAAGCATTCCAATACTCATCAAAGCATGATGAACAGGAACTCAGGAGTTTGCTGAGGTTATGTATGATACAACAACGGTAATGTCATCGAGCTTGCCACCAAAATACCGGTGGCCGGCTTCTTGAGCAGCAGCGGAAAATGGAGTCTGCCTATTTTTGTCCTGTGCTCGCTGACGGGCCAGTGCTGCTATCTTTTGTGCAGTTACTTGGGGTTCCAGTCCCGCTCTAATTGCATGGACTACAACTGCTGTAATTTCATTAGTGTACAAGTTGTCAAATAATCCGTCTGTTCCCGCAATCACAACATCTCCTCCAGCAACAGGCACTGTAAACACCTGTTCACATTATTGCAAGAAACATGCATGCTTAGCTTGCCTTTGGGGGTTTCCACTAGTTATACAGGTTCTTTGCATTTTAATTTCTTCCTATTTCTTGTCAATGTTGAAGAGACATAGGCAGGGTGTGTGTGGGATACATCACACAACTCAAGTAGGCCCACAGACTCGCACATTCAAATAAAACCTACCCACCTAAGTCAACCTCATGTAGTCTGCGTTTACTTTCTTCGAAATTTACAAGTAAGCAAGCAATGAAAACTCTGATTCAAACAGCATACGTTTTCAAAAACATATACTTCATCTTCCATGAAGCTTTGATGTTGAAAAATACTGGTAGTAATATCATTTGTTTCGGGAGTAAAAACAAGATACTCAGTTGGCTAAACATTGTTAAAGTGTCTGCTAGGGAGAAAAAAGATCCATGCAACTGGCCAGCTTATAAAATTTAGAATTTGAACACAAACACTCTCTCATGTCTATACAAGATCCTCTCTAATCTGTCTGTCTGTTAAACCTCCCTAATCTACATTAAATATTCAAAGAATCTCATTTTTGGTCCCCTCTCATTTTTCCACCTTCCATGATGACCTTTCTTTCTTTCTTTGTTTTTTCCTTTTGAGGTGGGGGTGGTCATGTCAGGAGCGAATCACATTGAAGGGAAGAGCATCTCACTTATAAAATGGCAATCAGAGGGAAACTGCCTAAATTTGTAAATTTCCATTTCGCTAAAGCAGGTCATTGAAAAGATCAAGGTCATGTCAACGTGAAGTGGGGATGTTAATGTGTGACTTACCTCACCAGAACTGGGTAAATCCCCTCCATCACCACTCTCCAATTGATATGTAAAATTGAAGCCATGCTGTTGAACAGGGGACTTGAAAATGGTTGTTCCATCTCTAACCACAAGGAATCCACTGTCACCCAAATTAATAGCATGTAGCTCCTGGACCAAGAAGTCAAATGGATGGAAGTGAGCATTGATAAATTAATTTTACTTATATAAATATAAGTATATATGTATTTATGTGTGCATGTAGTAAAAACTAGCCAATTTAATTTAAATGGATAATTCAGTGGCAGCAGAATGCACTTTAGTCAATTAAGATGCAGGATATAGAACACCAGCAAGAGATAGATCTCAAGAATGTATAAACTAGTTAGACAAGAAAAAGTATGTGCATGTATGTGTATCCATGAGTACTGTCAAGAAAAATGTCATCAAAACACAATAAAATGCATTAATTCCATTTACCTTTTGAATTAAAGCTTGGTTGTAGGCATGATAGAGCCATCAATCCACAAAGACATTATCACACTGATGATCCTGAATTCTAATTTAGATAAGAATTTAATTATTGCTGTACAAAATTATGCTCTGCACATCATGTTTTAAACACACAAAGTTTGGGCAATATTAGATTAATGTTGTTAATAATGTAAACTATACTAATACAGCAGAAGTGGCAGTCCAATTGTTAAAAAACTTTCATGTTGATACAGATGAAAACATGAAAAACCTTGAGATTCATTGCCATTAAAATTCCTTCAAGGCAAGTTCACCTATCTAGAGTCCGTTTAATTTATTCTACAGAAAATTGACCAAAATTATTTGGCTTGTACGGATATATAATAAAAAAGCAAAACCTTTTCAGCAAGGGCAATGATACAGGCTGTTGATGACCCCTTGGCTCTTGTACTTGAGTGAGCCTTCTCTAACACCCTTGCTGGATTAATAGAAACTTCCGGCTCCTCTTGGATTGCTCTTACTGAATTGGTCATAAGTTCACGAGAAAACAGTCCTGCATTAACACCCACTTCTGCCCAACCACCTACACCATCGGCAATACCAAATGCTTGTTCATCAGAGCAAATAAAATGAGCATCTTCTCCACCTGTCTCCTCCTTATCTGGATGTGGCAGGTAACTAGATCCTGAAAACAGCTTCAAAGTTTCGCCACCATTAATTGTTCTGAAAGTAACACAACTAATGTTATTAGGAATGGTTAAATGGTTTTTATAAGAGACAAGTTAATTACATAAAGAGAAAGCAATATTGTAGCCTGGTACATGAGAAACCTATGGAGGGTCTATTCAATCAAAAGACCCCTAATACTTCACAATATGCTCCTACTTTTTACTACTAGAGCAGCACTGGCCCCTCTTTGAATTATTTGGAAGTTATGATTGATGCAAACTAGTGCACAGAGAGCACACTTACAGGTCTACTGTAGGGGATGAATTTTCTAGCTGTTCATCACAAGCGCTGCTGACATGTGACGCATTGTGTGCTGCCCGAGCAAAGTAGGAAGTACAAAATGTAGGAGATAAATTCCTCAGCGATGGTCGATGAGGAAAACTTAAAATAGCATCAAGAGTCGAATACCGAATATTAAGACCACTATTTAATGAATCTTTTCTTTTCAGGTTCAAATAAGCTCTTAGGCAACCTTTATGCGTTCTGTCACCAAAGTAAACAGCAACGGGCTTGTTGAAGCCCAGCTTATTGTTACAGCTAGTGTTGATGTCATCGACACAAACATCTCCCAGTACAGATTTGGAGGTTGAAGTTGAAGAAAGCGACGCAGATGAATGTCTATATAGCATAGATCTCACCCCTTGTTGCCGAGTTATTCCTTCCCGAAGACGACAGTACATGGTAGTGTTCGGCTTTGATATAGATGTGACCGAATTCTGAAATTGAAAAATGAGAAGAAAAATACGTAAAATGAGCAATTATTCAAACCGCAGAATAAACTTCATACAGAAGAGCATATGAATATGCAGAGATTAGATATAAGTAGTCAATCACCTTATTGCATATGACAAATGAGAAAGACTATCATCAAAGACACAGAAAATATGCGTAAGGAGGCGCATGAAACTATGAAATCAAACTAATTCGAGAGATAAATTAAATTGAGGGGAATCATAGCTCGAAATATGAAGTGATTTCCCTCAGTTTGAAAGATATAATTATGAAGAGGACACGACAATAACTATGAACCATGAAGGGCTATGGAAAACAGACTTTACACCAGGAAGCGAAAGATGGAAAACGCCGGTAGATGTTAGAGGTTGAGGAAGAAGCTCCGATGATAGCCTGAATATTACACTGTCGGAGCTTCTCGTTCCTCCGATGGCGAGACCCAATTTGCTTGCTTTACCTAACCCTTAGTTAGGTCCTAGCTAACTAATAAAAGTACCGCCACTTTAGCCTGTAATGGAGAAAAAAACTACACGCGCACACACAATGGAGGCTACACTTGTTCGTTCTCCGCCTCAAGAAAATAAAAATTCACTGCTGTTTGTTTTTATTTATAAAATTTTATTAATTTTTTAAAAAAATATAAAAAAATTATATTACTTTAAAATATTAATATTTATTTTTTTTAAATTATGTTGTTTGACTTATAAATTAATATATAATAGAATAAAATATGATATATGATATAATTAAATAATGTAATTAATTTTTTTAAAATTTTTCTAAGATTTTTCAAAAAAGTTAATATATCTTATAAATAGGACATAAAAAGTAATTCCATTCATTTTCAATTTTTAAAGCAACCACAAATTAAATTGATGAATAATATTTGGGAATATGAAGTGTTCGACTGTTCGGTCCCTATATTTTCAGCTTAATATAAAAGATGTTGGAGAAAAAAAAAACAAGAAGAAGATTAGAAGAAGCTTAATACCCCTATAAAAGACGGATGGATTTGTACGATGTCATGTGTAAAAGACGGCGGGATTGGGTTGTGTAGCACAGCATTTATTTAGTTAGGCAGTAGGCCCACATGGAGGAGCCAGGCCCATTCTGCAACCTATTGACGCATAACAAACTTATCTGCTCAACCTACAGCAAGTCCAGAAGATAGCACAAATTTAAAAATATAGGGAAATTGCAGTTTAGTCTTAAAAAAGAAAATTTATGATCAACTGGTCCCATAAAATCAAGTAATTACAATAAAATCTCATAAAGTTGTCAATGAAGCTTATAGAGTTGTTACCTTAAAAATACATAGAATTATCAACTGAAACTTTATTATAATTACGTAATTTCACAAAACCGTTTGATAGTAAATTTCATTCCCTGCCACCAAATCGTAATTTCTCTTTATCAATATTGAAGAATGTACTAGTTGTGAAGGTTTTAATTTTAACGTTCTTATACAATGAGATTATAGACTCAAGTCAAAAATAATCTGGGATACTCTAAATTCACAACAACAAAATAGGTTATCCTCTCAACTTGTTGAATTAAGTAACAAGCTCTTATAATTATAATAGGAAGGAGTCAATAAAAAAAATAAGAAAAAGCCAAAATAAATTCAAGAAATGGTGAAGAGGTGCGATAGAGAGAGATACTAGACAGGTATGTGAAGGGGGGGAAAACAAAATTCAAACGATGTGTTCATAGATTCTTTGTACTTGTGACATATACTGTCATATAACAGTATGGCATTATAAAAATCAACAAATTAGTAACAAGGGTTAGTGACAATTTTTATAAATTGAATTTGTGATGGAGTTGGCCAAAAATAAAAAAGAAAAGAAAAGAAATGGTGATGGAATTTTAAAATTTCGCTACTGATTCATAGTTCTTTTTCACAGTGTGTATCTTGACGACTATCTTCCAAGTTTCATCACCTCCAAAATGGATGACTTCATGTTGGCGTAAAAAAAATAAATTGATGTATGGTTTTGGTTGATTAGAGCCTATTACTCATCATTATTCTTGATTTAAACAGACAATGCTGGTAAGAGAAAACTGTGCTTTTAACTTTCTGATGAAAATGGACTTTGCCTCTCATTCTTATAATTAAATTCAAAATTTTAAAGAACTTTGGTGATGAAAAGAATAATTTGATTCTCTCAACCTATTCTTTGTTTTTTTTTCTTGAAATATGCAAATTCAAGCTTCAAATTTATTGCTATTCCATTTATTTTAATTATTTTTTTAAAAAAATATTTCAACGTGAATTATCCTGTGCTCGTTACATTTGAGTATGACATTGGTCGACCAAAAAAAAAATAGTGTAGATGAAAGCAAAAGCTTAAAGCTTAATAGACAAAAAAGAGTGTGGATCCACCTGACGATCATCAGTCTTCCCAAGTGGACCCACCTTCTGTTTCTTATCCACCCTTTATCAGATTCTGTTCGGAATAGATTCAGATTAAGCGAAAAGATATTTTTCAAATTGCTTTATATAGATGCTGGCCCCATAAAATCGTTAGGAATGTGTTATGTTAATATTGTTTTCCTCGTTCGGCCAATTAGTTCATGTACATACTAGGCGAACGAAATATTCTTAGTTATTGCTGAGCAAATAACATTTATATATATTGTTCATTAACTAACTGATTACGGAGATGTTAAACAAAATTACTTTACTTTGTGTAAGTTTTTGTTCTCTATTCATCCTTGTCGTTCAAATTAAATTAAATATACAAAGATTAAACTAAAACAATGGGCTGCGCAGGAACGTAACACAGATCGATGTATATATGTTTCACAAACTAAACAGTGCAAATTAAATAACTTGTAAAATATAACGTAGGCATGCATGAAGCAAAAAAGTAGATTTTTGCTCATCATAGTTTCATCTGTGAGAATGAAATTCAGATGTTGTTGTTGGTGCAGAAAAGCAGAAGAGAGTTTCCCAAATGTCAGTGAAAGCCTGAACAATGGTGGGATGATATTTAGTGGAATTAAGAGACAAGAAACAACACAACAGTTGCTCCAAATCTTTCTGCTCAAACATCTTCTTCTCCACTATCATCTCCATCATTGACCTCCTGAAATCATGGTACGGATCCTCCGACCTCTTCACCACCGCCACGCTCTCCCTCACCTTCCCTTCCACCTTCCACCCCATCATCCCCTCAAACGCCGACACCCTCGCCGCCACCCACCACACCGGCTTCTCCTTCCTCTTCTTCTTCTTCTGCTTCAACTTGTGTTCTCTGTTATGTGGCGGCGTGTCGCTTCTTGAAGACGAAACTAGAGCTTCCGTTTCTTCTTCATCATCGTCGTCGTAGCCATCGCTGCTGAACAAACCACAGCTACGGTCTGCTGAGGAAGTGCTGATACGGCTTACGCGACTAAGGCCTCTCGGCGTTGTCCTTTTCTTCTTATTATACAGCCGTTTGGGTGATGGAAGAGGCAATGCGTCGCCGGAGGCTGCGGAGTTGTTGTGGATTGTGCGGCGAGAAGGAGTGGTGGTGTGGTGGTGGTCGTAGACCTTGTCGATGACGTGCCATTTGTCTTCCTTTTTCCAGAGGAAGTCGTCGTGTTGGTGGTGGAAGGAGGAGAGAGGGGTGGAGGAGTGTTTGGAGCAGCAAGGTCGGAAACAGGGGATGATAAGACGGGATATTCGAAACTTGAAACGTGAAGCCATGTTCAGGCGCTTCAATTCTCTGCAGTCTGCACACACCAACTTATTAATCGCTCTTTTGCAACTGAGAAGGTCGCTTGGTCTCTGCCTCACTCCTTATATAGGCAGTTCCATACTGCTTCTCAACCTTTTATGAAATCATTTCCAGCACTCTTTTTAAGGCTTCTTACCAGGGATAGGACTTCTAGCCGTATATCCTTCACACACACACATAAAACAATTTGATTTTGTTAGTGGAAGGTAGTGTAATCCGTATTCGGGTGGGACCAGCTCCTCTACTCATTCAACAGGGCCGGGTAGGGGAAGTTTGTTTCATCAGTACCGTCAAAATAACCATCTAAATGAGATTTGGATGGTTTAGATGTAATTTTTTTAATTATTTATTTTTAAATGAAAATAATTATTTTAAAAAAAATTGTTAGTTAAGAATTATCTTTATTTTAAATTTTTTTACCTATTAAAATATTTTTTGTTGAAAAATCAAAAAGTAAAAAAAATAAACTGACCCATTTGAATCATCCAGGCAAATGGGCTCCTAGCGTCATAGTTAAATTAGGAACCTCTCTCAACCAGTTTTATACTTCTCTTTTAATATAAACTATAGTTAGTTTTTTTTAGATAGATTGAGGAAACTAAATAAATTATTTTAAAGTATTTATATATCTTTTTATAAAAAACATGTCTAACTTATATAATAATATATAATTAAATGATATCCAACATATGGTATATATTATGTTGTGATGGACTAGTCATTCCCTAAACATTGACACAACCCCATTTGGTTATATGCCTTATTTTCTATTATCCAATTAAAATATTTATGCGTCTTTCATAGATATTAAATTAATAATAAAAATTAAATTACGAAATCATAAATATTATCTACTTATAGTAAATGATACAAAACTGATAATAAAATACGTTACCAAAAAAACACAGAAATTATACACATTTTTTCTAAATTCCATTATCAATGTTCTCTTTATTAAAAATAAAAGCTAGCAAACACATTTCTTCAGCAGTTTCATGCTTTCCATTTTTAAAATTGGAAACTTTCAAATTTTATAAATAACAAAAAGGCAATGCTACACTCTGACAATAAAAAGTCTAAGGAAAAAGACCAATAAATACCTCATAAATATAGAAAACATTGAAAGATGACTCAAATTTGGTAGATGACAAATGAGGAGCAGAAAATTGGTCAATTTTAGTAATTCTTTGTTGCATTTTAGTCATTTTTTATTGAGTTTTAGTCATTATCTGCTCAATTTTAATTATTCTCTATTGAGTTTTGGTCAAAGCCCCTCATTTGTTATTTACCAAATTTGAGTCATCTTTCAAGATTTTTAATGTTTAGAAGATATTTATTTATTTATCTTTTTACCAAAAGTCTATGATAAATGATATACTCTATTTGTTTCTATTTATAAGATCTTTTTAGAGAATCCTAAAAAAATCTTTAAAAAGATAATTACATTACCTTAAAACATTAAAGTTTGCCGTTTTGCTTGAAATTATGTTATTTGACTTATGAACTACTATATAATGTAATAAAATACAATATATAATATTATTAAGTAATATAATTAAATTTCTTAAAATTTTTTAACATGTTTTATAAACAGAGGGAGTACTAAATAAGGGTACAGACTACACAAGTAGCCTTCTTCTAACAAGAGATGCCTAACTTGGGCGTTACATTGAGCAGTAGGAATGAAATGCATTACCTTATATCTCAGGTTGTAATTCGACGAAGATCAATCTTTTGTGGGGCACCCAAAAAAATTAATAAGATAAATAAAAAAGAAGAAGATAAGATTATGATCCCCGTATTGTTAGGGTATCTTGCCGTACTCTGTTGGCCTGGATTCTATATTTTGGCAGATAGAAGGAGACCATGTGAGGAATATTACTTCCACATTTTTAAACAGCTGCAATATCTCAGGGAGCCTGCTTTTCAAATTTGTTTTTGGCTTCTATTAACTCTGAAGCAACTGTTTCTTTACTATCCAATTTGATTAACTTACAGTAACATCACCGAACCTAACGTTCCTTTTCGGAGCCAGTGTCAATAAAGTCACGACAAACATATATGATGTCTTAATTAAGGTTTTCACTTTTACTTTTTTCTGGGCATTTATACTTCTCAAGGTTGGATTACACGTTTTTGGTTCACTTCGCCAGTGAACACTTGGGAAAGTAACCTCCGAACTCATATCAGTTTGTCTTTCTTTCTGTTTCTGAAGTCTGAACTTTCTTTTTCTTTCACGCATTTTCATGCATAAACAATAATAAATAGCTATATTTATCTGAATTTCTGTAAAAAAGAAAGGAAAGACATGAACAAAAAGAAAATACCACCGAGGAGAGAAAAGTACGTAGTTGTTATGTGCTTTTAGTGTGCTTACCTATTTGTGTTGTGTTTTCTCCATGTCAAGTAATCAAAACATAAACATACTTAACATCTATACTCGTAATTATATAATTAGTACCATATAAATCATGAATTCCTTTATTAAAATATTCCAAGGCCTGATAGCTAGTGTGCTTACGTTTCTGAATGTGTGGTACACCTGATACACTGTGTGTGTAAACGTAAGTTAGGATTCTAGGGCAGAAGGTTATTTATCCAGCAGGGAAAGAAAAATGTCGATATCGAAGGTCCATTGGGGATATGACAGAATCTCCAACATAAATTAAAGCAATATGGGAATCTCAGAATCCTTTTTTAGCTCACTGCACTATCGAGAGAAGGAAAGCCGAAAACATTTGTATATCTGAGAGAGATCATGAGTGGTCATCTTCAATTCATTATTACGCCTTACATAATTACATTATATCTTTCTCTCTCTGATGAGATCTACATAATATCTTTTATCTCAAACAATAAGCAGATTCTGTTGCGTAGAAACAAAAAGAAAATCAATGTCATCAACGTCGTCCTTTCATTCTATAAATAGTAGTAAAACTGTAATGCGTATAAACGCCCGGCCTCCAACACCTGCATGAAAAAGGAACGTACGTAGCTGTTGCCGTTTTACGAACTGTTTGGAGTTAACATGAATTTAAAATCCTCCAACCGTATTTACTCAAAAAAAAAAAAGTACGTAAACTGTACTGTGTAATTGTATAATTAATAGTAGGGTAAATGTGTAAAAATTCACATAAACTTTTACCCATTGTGTATATAACAAATAACACAATACTTACAAATATTCAAAATGGAAACAGACTCTTAAATATAAATTAACATCATTTAATGCTGACACCCATGGTATTGTGACTTTCGACCTTAATACTCCCCCGTTCCTATTTATAAGACTCTTTTAGAGAATTCTAAAAAAAATTCTAAGAAATCTAATTATATTACTTAATAATATTATATGTTGTATTTTATTACACTATATAGTAGTTCATAAGTCAAACAATATAATTTGAAGACAAAACGATAAATTTTAATTTCTTAAAGTAATGTAATTAACTTTTTTAAAATTTTCTTAAAATTTTTTAAAAGGGTCCTATAAATAAAAACGGGGAAGAATTTGTAAAGAGCTTTGTTGAATGGTTTGTCTTTTAGGTTCTCCGCGCCTTGATTTTGTTACCTTCAATTTCTAGTCTATAATGAGCTTTGTTGGACGGTGGTTCAAGGTGGGTGTTTTTAAAATTAGTTGAGGGCATTTTGGTATTTTTCTTATAACAATAGCTTGATCGCGGTCAAAAAAAACAGAGAGAGATGTTAGGTTATATTTAACAATCATATTATTTTTCTCTCATCTTGAATGTTCATAAGTACTTATGTTTTCAAAAAGTATACAGTGTTAGCTACGTTGTAACCTTATATTTAGATGGAAAAAAAATAGGAGGAAAAGAATAGTAAGAGGGAAAGTTTTTACAAAAAATAGTAATTTTTTTTTCATTTTAGGAATTTTTTTTTCTAATATACCCTCCCTTTTCTATTGTCACTCTTCCCTGGATCCAAGCATACCAAAGTAAAAATTCATCGTATATTTTTTTGTACTTTTACCCTTAATGGTGATTGCAATTAGTAGGATGAAGGAGAAAGATGTTGGTGTTGAAGTTGACGCCCAAGGAGAGGGATCCAAGGGAACAAAATAATGTTATGTTTCCATGGAAAAGTGTTTCCTTTTTTCTTTGTGCTTTTGATGTACTCAAATGGCCGGTTTTAAAATTTGAGAAAGAGGAATGCCTATTTTTACACTCAATGTGTCCCCATCATGACACGCTCTGGCAATACCTGTCATTCTCTGCATGCTTCTAGTTTTCACTTTTCAATTCTGATTTTGAAATGTTCAAATTTTATGGGTTACTCTTGGATCCGATGTGTTCAAACAGGATTTGTAAAATTAATCTGGGGACAAAAGGTAGCACCTTAGGCTCCAATTGTCGGGTCAAAGAAAAGCTCCAATTTGGACCTCCTCTAGGGTCCCTCCACATTGCCATACATTGACGCTATAATTAAAATCTACTGAAATTTTGGGGCGTACTTAGAATGCAGTCGCTTAATGTTTTCGAAATGAGTCTCTTATGCTAACGTTTATCGGATCACATATACATAAATGACAATAGACACACAACAAATACACCACTAAGACTGGAAGAAGAAGATCATAGAGAGAGGATCTCAAATCTTACGTATATATATGTTATGTATTACATGGACTATTGGTGTTATACTTATAGTGTTTCACACACCCTTTCGTTATGTTTTGTCATATCTCTTCATAAAAAAGACAACACAACTTTATGTTTGGAAGAGATATAATTATTTAAATAATTTATCTCACCTAAAGTTATATTATATCAGTAAATTAATATAGCTTATAACCATTGGGAAATATTATAATTAAAAATCCAAACTTTTATATTAATTATATTATGGCCCCAATACTTTAGAATTGGGCCTAATTCACTACGGATAGACATATTTTCCAAAGAAATCAAACCAGCTGATTCGATAAAAATCAAAATATCAATATCAAGATTAAGCTTTTCATTTGCAGAAACTCAATTGTTTGAAGATTAATTCCTGAAACCACATCATTCTCGACCCCTACATTCCTTCTTCTTCGTCAACTCCTCAGAATCAACCACTTGTTGCAACATATTTAATTTATACACTCTCTACTTGTTCACCATTTTTGCTTTCCGCAAGTGCACAGATTACAAGCAGTATAAAAAGTTATTATTCCCACGAGGACTAAAGTAAAAATGGATTAATCATCATAAGTATGATATTAATTAAGTTAAATGAAAATGCATTTTGAAATTGATCAATTCGAATAAGCGTTTGGATGAAAACAATAAAGTAAAGCAATAGAAATTGAGAAATTTAGGTCTAACCTCAAAAGTTTAAAGGCTGAGGATTACTTTCCCCATTGTATTTCATGGAACTATGCAATTATGCAGTTAAGTTGATTTAATGAGTCTATATGCTAGTTGAAGTTTCTAAAATCATCAACCAAGCTCACTCAAGTTTAGATTGATTTTTAATCTTCATTAAAAAAATTCAATCTCTTGTTTATAATTAATCAAAACCATTTTCCCAAAACAATATATCAATAAAATATGCTAGATTGTTAGATATATCTTTATTCTAACAACAACTCATCTATTTAATGTCTAAACTTCAAGTCTGACATGGTTTATCATAAGTTCTACAATCAAAATAGCTCTCTCAAGAATCATCCAATTGAACTAATAAGATCATATGGTGATCAAGCACAAGATATATAATTGATGAGTACAAAGAAAATCAAGACAATACTCATTAACCAACAAAATTAAGCAAGATATATATAATCTAGTAGTTCCAATCTATACGTACAATGGGCAAGAGTAATCTTAAATGAGAGTTTTAGCTACTTATAATTAATACAAACTAGAAACTAAGCTCAAACATAAGATTCATATAAGCAAAATAAGAAGAAAAGGGAGAGAAACAAGAAAAACCCAAGATTTTTTGTCCAAATCCCTTTGTAACTTCAACCCAAGGCCACAAGTCACCAAAGCTATCCCTAGCAAGAATTTAACCTCCCTAAGTCATTATGTATGTTTTCGATGCTTATACCTAAGTTAAATAACATTTTGCTGTTTTAGAAATCAAAACGCGCAATGTTACTTTTCCCAATGGCCTAGGCGAGTTGTGCCACTAGTTACTGCGAGTGGCACAGAGAGCAAATTTTCTTCATATTCTTTACTTGCCTCGACCAGTTTTGCTATTGGCTATGGCTAGCGACATAGAGAGCAAATCTTGTCTTTCTTCTACTAGCTTCAACAGGTTCTTAACTTCTTGTGGCAAGTTGTATATGTTCATTCTTCTAACTTTAGGTTGCTTTATTTCCTTTGTTCCTTCCTTGCTTCTTGGTTCTCAAAGAGCTCCAAAACTTGTCTCTATCCTCTACAAAAGAGAGAGGATTTATAAATTCCCAATTAAATCACAAACTACTTAGAAAAGAACAAGGATTTCTTTGATTTTATTTATTGATACTTTGATATGCACATTTTCTTCTATAAACCTCTATATATGATCATTTTGAATCCAAAAATAGGTAAAAAGAAGAAAGTGTGCTAAAATATTATCAATTTCTAAAAGTTAACACTCTCTTACGCATTTTCTCCCTCTGCTCCTTCTTATAAGAAATCTATGTTTTAAAATGTATTATGATCAATACGAATTAATTTTTTTTATAGAAAGAGAAAAGTTAATATAATATGTTAGATTTTTAGTGTGGTTTATAAGGATAATATTGGACGATCTCTTAGCATTATAAACAAGGGTTGTTTGTTCGTAGCTCAGAGTAGTGCCTCCAATGTGAGTCAAAGAGGCGTCTTTGTTTGAGGTCCTCCACCATGAGAGCGATAGTGGCAGCAGCACATAGTGAGTGATGCTTTTTGCTCAAGATTTTGTGTGATAAGGGAAGGAAGATGTGTGGAGGGGGCAAGATAGCTAGAGGATTAGGGCATCTCTGGTGGTCGTTTTGGTATATTGGTCGCCCCTATTAAGTTTTAGGATTTTTCTTTGTGCCTTGTTACTTTTTTTTTCTTATGTGGATGTTGGGCGTTGCAGGTTTTACCTTCTTTTGTGGGTTAATTTTGTTTGTGTGAGATGTATACTCTCTTCTGCTATGATAACTGTTTTTTAAGGAGAGCAGATTTGAAGCTGTGTTTGATGTTACGGCAATATTGGTGCATGAAGGAGGGTGGGCTCGAGGGAGCATGTCATGATTGCCCCTTTTTTTTATCATGGTGGAATGAAAGCAACCCCCTCATCTTCAACATGCAAGATCTTAGTTACAGTTGTCCTTTTAGGTTTGGTTCTTGCTTGTCTTGTTAGAATATGGCGTGTTTGTGGGCTTAGTTTAAGCTTTTCTTTCTGGTTTGTTTTAGTGTTTGTGGCTTGATTTCCCGTTAATGAAGTTTAGCATTCTGTTAAAATAATAATAATAAAGGTAATATTGGAAATTACTTGCATTTTATTACAAATTGAATTATTATAATCATTTTTTGTAAGACCAAGGTATCTACTGCCAGCAGTGGGGATTGATCCCTTCACATAATAAACTTCTTGAAAGAGCTTTAAAGTTGTTCATAATACCTTCCATTATTTTAATGGGAAAATTGCGTTGAGGTCTTGAGTAAAGAATATATATCAAAGAGGTCCCATGAAATCAACAAATTGCAATAAAATCTCTTGAGACTTTTCAATCGTTAATTTAAATTATTCAATTACCCAAATACCCCTAGTTATTAATGATAGCCCCTGGGTTGTTAATAGCTACCCTCGGGGTTGTTTGTCAATGACAATTCCTGTGGTTGTTAATGGACTGAGGATCTAAGAGAGAATGACTGGATTACACCTCTCCTATCGGTCCTTTAGTCCATCTTCTTGAGAGGCCTTCAAACAAGACCCCAATTTGTGTTTGCCATGCAAGATGTTCTTCAGTACTCGACTCCATATGAGGTAATTTTCGCTCCATTGCAAGAAATTCTGAATAATTGTCATTTCTTGAGTCTCTAAGGATGGAGATACAATAGATTATTAAAACTAAGAGAATTAGCGGCGATTTTGATAAAAAGCACATGAGATGTGGAAGAATAAAAGGAATCGAGGTTGGCCATAAGCGTAAAACAAAAAGAGAATCTTGGCCTCTGGTACCATGTTGGAAAAAAGGACCCAAGAATGTGAAAATGGGCAGCAATAATGTCTACCACACAAATTGCATATTGAATAATATAAGTAATTGTTTGTCTCTGTACAATAATGACGCATAATGCCTCGTATGTATAAAACATTGTCTATATCCTATAAGTTCACTACGTGCTAGTATTGGGCCTCAAGCCCATTGTATTATATTACATTTATCCATACCTATATAGAATAAGCACTACTATACATAAAGGAAGACCTCAAAATCAGTGACCTGTAAGTGGAGCTCCTAGTCGGAGTTGTAAACGCCTGTGTTATTCCAGATCCATGGTTGCCAGAAGAACCTTCGATTGCATAAGTGATTGTTACACCTTCGTCCTTTGTTCCATGAACTGCTTACTCGACTCAATTCTTTTGGGATTCAGCCTTTCCTACACCGTCTTGTTGATTGAAAGATGTATCACCAAAATTGGAGTAGGCTGTTCTCTTAACATTGTCTTCGTTCATTGCACAAAAATCTCCCCTCCATCATACAAAGGCTTCCTATCTTCTCTCCAGACCTTTCCATCATTATGGATGTCTCTCTCGGCTAGATCTCCAATTACTTCTTCAGCAAGTTGTCACTTAAACTTGGATGGAGAATAATGGTAGGTCTTCCATCAATTCCCTTAATTGTCCTTGCAATTTCAACACTGAACTAATAGAGTCACCTAGGTGGCTAGTAATACGAGGTCGTATTAGTAAAGATAAACAAGTTCTTTTACTTATCTCCAACACAAAACAAAAAGCTGAAAACTGCTTAAGGAGATTAAAATTGATGCTAGTCACTATAGAAAAAATTGAATTTTTGACGGAATTTGTCACTAAATTTCCGATGGAATTTACATTTTTTGACAGAATTTTTCAAGGATTTGCAATGGAAGTGAGTTTTTGACTGAATGAATTCCATCGGTAACAAGACCATTACAAATCCATTTCCCATAAAATTTTGATTCCATTACAAAGTTTTCAGGGAATTTCTGATGGAACTAAATTCCGTCACAAACGTTCGACGAAATTTGTGACAGAAATTCTGTCTCAATTTGTGACGGAATTAGAATTTAATTCCGTCATAAATTTCCCATGGAAGTTGAGACGGAATTTGCGATAGACTTTCCGTCTCAAATTTTTAAAAAACTTTTTGTAATTTAAATTGGGCTTTCCATAATACATATCACATCATCACACAACCACTTGTCACTTCCTCGTGCTATCACGTACGTGTCCTGCGTTTTAATTCTAATAATGTTATCTTCCTTCGTTTGAACCCACGACTTCATGCTTTTAGTGCCTTCGTGCATAGAGTAGTCAAAACGGGTTGAGCTCTTTGGGCTAACCAATTTAAGCATTTTTAAGTCAAAGGCCAGGTT
>JBAGKO010000002.1:777538-788818 GCA_037177275.1 Acacia concinna | reverse complement strand
TTTTGGGTAAAACCGCTACAAATGTTGAAGTTTGTAGCGGTGTTTTTTAACCGCTACAAATGAAACGCTACAAAATAACTTTTTTTTTGTAGTGAATCACTAAAAGAAAGGTCAATAATTACATGTATGACAACAATCCCTAGTTTTATAAATATCATTCAATCGCACACAAATTCCTTCAAAAGGGAAAAAGAGGTTGTATGATTTATTGATAATCTTCAAGTTAGGAAATAACTATGAACAAGATATATACTTTCGCATTAAAACAAAAATTTATAAGATTTTATACTTTTGTCCCCTAACAACTAAACATGGTTCCTCATACTATTGACTAATCTTGATGGAACATCATTATATTGTATGTTTTTAATTATATTTTTGTTATGATTGTATTCTTTTTCATGAATGTAAAAAATAAAAATATGAGATCATTTTCATTCAATCATTTTGCATGTTCGTTCAGTCTCCTTTTTTTAAAGCACCAAAAGAATTTCGTACATGAAAAATAAGTAAGAGGAGGCACAAAACTTAACACTATACCAGATATCATATAATGGGACCCATACATAATTCAAGGCTAAAACAATTTGCAAATAAATAACAGTAATTTTGATGCTTAAAATAGAAGCCAAAGCAATATATAGATGAATGAATCAAATGAAAGCTTGCTACCACAAGACACCTACAAGCAAGGATAGCCTTACTTCGTTTTCCCGAGAT
Organism: Acacia concinna; assembly: GCA_037177275.1. Classification (NCBI taxonomy): domain Eukaryota; kingdom Viridiplantae; phylum Streptophyta; class Magnoliopsida; order Fabales; family Fabaceae; genus Acacia; species Acacia concinna. Next base: position 788,098 of record JBAGKO010000002.1, on the reverse strand, counting down.
AGCCGCCCCACCCAATTAGTTACTTTCTCCACAAACAAAAATTGTTTAATCTCTTGGACTCCCACATTCTTTCTAGCTAATATATGATCTTTCCTTTTCCTTCATCCCTCCATAATAATCAAGTTCTATAGCTTCTTCATAAGGAATTAACCATAAATATAATGAAACAGGCAAATACAAAAGCTTCCATCAGAAGGCTCTGTCCAAATCTAGAGAGGGAAGATGGGTTAGAGACAGTTCTTGAAGTTCCGATACCAGAAGAAATGTTCACAAGCATGGGAAGCAACGTGGTGCTGCGATGGCAGAACATGTTAACGTGGATGAGGGCTCAAACCCCAGACAAATTAGCATCTCCTTTATTCGCAAAACGTCTCAACGAGCTTTGCTTTCTTCTCTATGTTGTTGGATCTCCCCTCATCCCTCTTCAGGTTCAATTAGGCCATTCCATTCATCGTCCGGTCAGAGATAGTTCCATTGTAAGAACCAAGTTTAACGTTTTCATTTCAAGTTTCATTAGGTTCTGAAGAAAAGGTTAAAGAGATTATGGTATTACGTTGTGATGATGATATGTACGTAGGAAGCATCGACGGCCAAGTATATAGTGCAACAGTATATAGCAGCAACAGGAGGACAACATGCGTTGAATGCTCTACAGAGCATGTGCGTAACGGGACAGATTAAGATTAACGCCTCGGAATTTCATCAAACAAGTGATAACATAGAAGTGAAGAAAAGCTCGGAAGAGATTGCAGCGTTTGTTTTGTGGCAAAAGGACCCAGACTTGTGGTCCTTAGAGATGATTGCTTCTGGCTGCAAGGTTAATAGTGGCAGCAATGGCAAGGTCTCATGGCGTCATTCCTCTAATGAACAAAGCCCTATTTCCAAAGGCCCTCCTAGACCTCTTCGTCGCTTCCTTCAGGTACATACATGCACATACGTACATTCAAAGAAATTGGGTCAAACTTGTAGGACACAGCATATGAAATTAGTTATCCAACATATATACGGAATCCTACAACCTCGTCATAGTTACAACGAAAGACTTGAATCAAATACCCCTTGTCCCGTTAGATAAACTTGAAGCTGTAATCCATTGTACTCATAATCTGAAACACATACATCATAACTGAAAATGATGTCAGGGATTCTTTTGACTCGTTGTGGGCACATTGATTCTTATATAACCTCCCATCGGTCACTAGTAACTAACAAACTGAATGAAAACATCTAATCATAAAATATATGCCAATTGGCGGGCTACACTCATCAATTACATAAAATATCTATGTAAGGGCTATAATTGTAGGCCCTTTAATGGTGTTATAAGTAATGGAATTTGTGTGATAGGGATTGGATCCAAGGGCAACCGCGAACTTGTTCTTGGGCGCAGCATGCATAGGAGAGAAAGTGATAAACGGAGATGATTGTTTTATACTAAAGGTGGAGACAAGTCCTGCAATTCGCGAAGCTCAAAGTGGTCCAAACTATGAGGTAATTCATCACACCATATGGGGATATTTCAGCCAGAGATCTGGTCTGCTAGTTCAGTTCGAGGATTCAAGACTCATAGGGATGAGAACCAAAGACCTGGACGACATTTTCTGGGAAACCAGCCTGGAATCAGTGATTGAGGATTACAGAGAAGTGGACGGAGTCAATGTGGCCCATGGAGGGAAGACCAGAATTACAGTTCTCAGATATGGCGAGCAATCTTCTAATCATAAGAGAGAAATGGAGGAGAGATGGAAGATCGACGAGGTTAATTTTAACATTCGAGGTTTGAGCATGGAGGGTTTTTTGGCTCCATCTGACGTACTTCATTCGTAATTAATTAGAGATTTCCTTTGTAGATTATTTCATTTGACTTTTGTATCATCTCTTACACGTACATACGCTTTTCTTAAACTCTGCCTTCTCCTCAGTTTATTGAAATTTACGGAAATCATCATCGTATTTATATTAAATAATTTAGTGTGTAGAACTAATGTTCGTTTAACAATTAATATATGTATGTTCGTAAATATGATTTATCTGTAAGTATCTCTTAACGTTCTTATGTATCCATATAGTTTCATACTTTTTCTATAAAAAAAAAAAAGCTTTATATAGTCAATGTGATCCAACAACGGAATCCAAAATCAATTTATATATTCAATGTGATCCGGCATATGTAGTGAACGTACAAGTTATATGACCTTATCGAAGAGATTCAAGGCCAGCCGTCTAAGAGATCATGATAGCAGTATAACACTATAACCTGTAAAGCATTATACTTATTGTGGACAGGAAGAGTAATTAATTGAAATGGAGGATTTAATTTATTCTATTTTGCGTTTTTCCAAGTAAAATATAATGGTCCACCCACACCGTGGAGGTCAAAAAATAAAGAGAGGAGCTCTTCTTTAAATAAGCATACATATTAATTATGTTTGATTATTCCCTTGGTTCATTTGACATATTCTTAAAGAAAATAGTTAATTTGAGATAACTTATTTTGGTCGAACCAAAAAAATATATATATGTATGGTGCGTTATATTATTTGGCCAAAAAATGTATGGTACATTAACCATATTAATTTAATTATGCTATTCATTAATTTGGGAGTATGTATAGTACTTAAAAATCACTAAATGTGAGATAAAGTTTAAACATTTTTTTTATGGTGGACCTTTGGTCTACAAACCACAGAGTCTTGGTATCTGGCTGTAACCTGAGTTTTCGGATCTGGTGAGCCGGCGAACTAATTAATCCAGACGCCTCCAATCGAATAGGCCCGAAAGGTAACCACTTCTTTGAGGTGTCTCAGGAAAGAGAGCTTCCAACAAAAATTCTCTACACTTTCTGTTCTCTGAGATCGAACCCAAGAACATATTGGTGTGGCGCAGATGTCTACTCAATATGTGCCAACTTCTGTTGGTGAAAAAGTTTAAACATTAAAAAGAGGTATTTGCCAGAGAATTTCTTTTTTCATAAGATTATTTTCATTTTATGACTTATTTAAAAATAATATCAAGTTGTTATTTGATTTTTTATTTAAAATTGGAGGAAATACCTAACCCCAATATATTTCAGCGTCTGCCAAGTCCAAACACGTACAATTCTAGAATGACATGCATTAATCCGCGTCTATAAAATACCAAAACGAATATCATTCATTCATATTATTATTAGGAAAATAGGTCAATTTTTTTAATCCTGATCTTCAATCACATGTGTCATGTATTCTGATTTTAAATTATAAACTCAAATACAATAAATATGACACATAATCATATGTGATTGGAGAATATAAATAAATCTAAAGAACTTGGGCGTAAGTATAGTCCTTATTATTATTATTATTATTATTATTATTATTTTATCAACTTCATTTATATTATTATGGAGGTAAGCGTTTTCATGTCATTTTATATGCATTTTTTCAATGCTATAAAATATTACCTCCATTTTAAATATAATATCCATGTGACTATTTTGAAGAAAGTTGCTTATAAAAGAATTGAAGGGAGTATTATATAATAATGCATAATATATGATATGGTGATTAAATAAGTTATTTATCTTTTTCCATCTAAAAAATTCAAGGGATTTTATATTTAAAATATGAGTAGTAGTATTTTGTTGATAAATACTCCCATATAGGGATGTAAATAGGCTAAGTTGAGCAAGGCTTTATCAAAATAGGTTTGAGTATGTAATAGATATTTAAAGACTAAGCATGTGCCTGAGCTTGAGCCTGTATAAAGACATTGTTTTAGACGTGAGCCTAAGCCTATTAAAAGGCTTGACGAGACATGAAGCATGTTTACATGCCAACTTAAAATATAAATCTTTAAATAGCCTTTAAAGTATATGCCTCCAAATTCATATATAACTCTCCATGTTTATTTATAATCATACATTTTGTTTTAAAAACTTAACATTCATTCTCATCATAACACAAGGGCTTAGTAAAAAAAAGAAAAGAATGTCTAATGACAACAATTATTCTGGCAAGTAAAAATAATGAAAACTAACTATTTATGCAATGAGATATATTTTCTATTACTTACCAAGCATAACAAGAAGCATATTAAAATATATTTGACCTCTTTTACTTTTTCTATATAAATTGAGGGAAACTCCTCCTACTAATTAAGATTATAATATTGACATAGTGGTCAACAAAAATTAGAATAAGGAAATGAGTTAGGGTTGTTATCATAAACAATTGAAGAGAAGAAACGTAAGGACGTATTTTTTATGTAAAAGTAAGGATTGAGTGTAATAACAATATTATGTGAAATTTAAGATTAAGGTTAAAATAAATAAAAAACTTTAGGATTAATGTTAAATTAGTAATTTATAAATACGAGTAATTTATAAAATTATTTAGATGATTTATATATACTTATATAATAGTATAAATTAATAAAATTATATAAGTCAAACGTATAAATTTATAAGCTAAGCTTTATAAAAATAGGCATGTGATATTTATTAAAGGGTAAAAGGGAAAATTTGCTCTGGAAGTATTCGCTTTGGGGCAAATTTGTTATGGAAGTTTCAATTGGAGCAATTTTGCCCTGGAAGTTTCAGAAGTGGGATAATTTTGCATTTGCTGTTAGTTGACCGTCAGTTGACCAAATATATTGAGTAACAGTTCACAAATCATCCACTGTATTTTTGTTGAAATGAAAAATTGTATTAAAAAATTTTAAATCCAACTTGTAAAAAAGATAAATTAGATTACCAAGGGACTTTTGAGACAAATTTTCACTTTAGCAAAAATAAACTGGATGACATGTGAACTGTCAGTTCACCATATTTAGTCAACTAACGGTTAAAATTAGTGGATTTAAAACTTCTAAAAAAAATTGTCATTTTAATAAAAATAAAGTGGATGACCTGTGAATTATTAGTTCAACATATTTGGTCAACTGACAGTTAACTAACGGTAGGAGCAAAATTGTCCCCATTTAAAACCTCCAAAATAAATTTGCCTGAATACTTGATAAATTTATACTTTTACCCTTTATAAAAAAAGTCTTGTAACAAGTTAACCTATCCTTGGGCGTAGGCCCGTTTCCACCCTTCCTCCCATTCAACTGAGCTGAGTGGAACTCTGTCGTTTTGATTGTCGGTACCCTTTCCATGTTTGGCATCAATTTTCTTTCCATTCACAATAAAAAAGTCTATTCTAATTATCCAATCAACGCTTGTTATTGTGCCACCTCAGATGAAGTCAATTTGATAAATATGGGGTGTCCAACAAGATGCAAAGCCAGTGACCCTTGTCTACCTCTTCGGTGCGGTGACCCCAAATCTGAAGAATAAATTAGAAAATCCCTCTTTATCTATCCCCACCGTATCTCAGTAACACGCTTTCAGGGTCGCAAATCTTCATCTGACATTGTCCTCTCTGCTAATCTGACTCCGTCTGACGGTAATATGCAGCGATCACAGCAATAAAAAACGGACAATTCGATCTCGAAATTGATATCTGAAATCTTCTCCGATCTGTATCATTGTTTTTTTATCTCATTTCCCCTAATCCAAGAGATGAAGGATGATGACACTCTTCCCACTACAACTGCTAATACGAAGAAGGAAAACGCAGATTCCGGTCTGTTCGGTAAAGGGAAGTATAAATTCTGGGCGTTAGCTGCCATTTTGCTTCTTGCATTTTGGTCCATGTTCACCGGTACAGTCTCTCTTCGGTGGTCAGGGAGTCTCAATAGCTTATCTAATGATCTTGATAATCCAATCTATGATGATCTCGACGTCCTCGTAAGTTTTCTTCGATAATGGGTGTTTACATACGTGCTTATATCGTGTGGGTTAATTTAATTTCATGTGGATTTGATTACGAATTGTTGTGGGGGGCAGGAAATGGAGGAGAGGGAGAAGGTGGTGAAGCACATGTGGGATGTATACACCAATAGCCGTCGGATCAGGTTGCCGCGGTTCTGGCTGGAGGCATTTGAGGCTGCGTACGAAGAGCTGACAAGTGATGTGCCGGAAGCAAGAGACGCCGCCATCACAGAGATTGCCAAGATGTCTGTGAGCTCAATTGTTTTCGAACCACCACCCGTACAGTCCTCGGTGGGTCCTTCTCATTCTTCAGTTAGATCTCTTTTGTGAATTCCTATTTTAGTTTCTTCTTGCTGGGGTTGTTTCTTTAATTCTTATTTTTAAATTCCCCTTTTTATTGTGTTATATGCTGGTGGGCAAATTTAGTCAGCTGAATTGTACCATGTGAAGGGGACGATTTACAGTTTGGCTCGTTATAATGGGTCCCAAAATCCTTTCCTTCCACCCCACCCCCCAAACCCCAATTTCCAAACCCTCCCAATTAACTTGTGGATAGTGACTAGTTCCATATTCAATATATTCTTCGAGTCAAGTAATTCTTCAGCTTTAAAAGTCTAGACTGGATAGATTAGGAAATTGGAATTGGAAATGACGTACAGGGTAGAAATACTGTTGTAATAATATTCTTAGTTTCTTTGCTTAATATGGTGATATCAGAGACAGTTTGAAGTATTTAGAAATTGTGAAAATAGATCCTGACCCATTTTATCAACTTGGTTTACTACAGTTTATAACAATGTTGATAGTGACACCCACAGTAGCTTGCTAGACATTAGACTTTTGTTAATTGCTTATTTTGATCGCATGATATGCAAGTCTTTCAATATAATTGCTTATTTTGAATGGCGGGTATGCCGTGTCATTGAAATTGTTGTTGTTTAACAGTTTGGTCAGATTATCAAACTTAAGGTCCGACACCCAGTTTTTTCTTGTCGAAGTTTCTTCATCCTTGACTTTGGACACCCGCACTCTAGTTGACATTGATTTATGTTCTTGCAGCTTATCTATCATGTTTAAGTGTGTGATGACTTTTGATGTTTGTTTTCTAAGAATCTTAGCTACTAAAATGTCAGTTATCTTGTGTTTTAAGCTGGTTTCTAATGTATTTTTCTTCTCTACTTCATATAAATTTCCTTGAATAGAGTTTTTCAGGAGCTTATATGTCAAATAGAATATTTCTGCTGTAGAATTTTGGTATACTTTTATTTGGTTTAGTGTACATTTTGGCTCAAGAAGATCATGTCACATTGTTTGATCGTTGTAAATTTTCCTGCATTCCTTCTCTATTTTTTATGGATCTATAAGACAATTATGTAAAGTGAGCATCTTAAAAGATCCTGCACATTTTGCGACTTGTTTAGGTGGTTTAAACAACCCTGATTCTTATATAAACCTTCTATGAATTATTTCATTGTAGTAACTTTAAGAGCTAATAATGACTAGAGAGCGCCCCCTAATAATGTTAGTTTTCAATTTTCTTTCTCTTAATAATAACATCAATATCTCTTTTTCCCTTCCACAAGTATGCTAAAATTATATGTGTAAATGAGGTTATTCACCATTTTACATCATTAGAAGTTAGGATTTGTTAAATAGGCTATGGATAAGGTTATCATGATGAACTGAGAAGTCCTCGTAAGGGTCCTTCTTCAATTAGATGGTTTGTGTTAATTGTTGACCCCGTTAGTGAAAGCAATTGACTCTTGCTTGTTTTTGGGAGGGGGAAGGGGGTGCTATGTCCTGGATCCTCATCCATTTATTGAGTATCTGATCAGATAGAACAGAGGAAAGTGATGGACGCATTTTTTTTCCTTCTCTTTCATTGTATGTAATTGAAAGAAGCTAGATCAATATTGTTGGATGCGTGGCTTTCTGAATTGGGAAATTAGTCTAAGAACTTGAGACAATATGGAAATATTGTGGGTCAGATCCTGAGGTCTGTATTTGTAAAGCAAATTGTAGAAAGAAAAAGTTGTCGTTAGTTCCTAAGGTTATTTGTGGCTAATTTATAATTTTCTTTCAGTTTGCTTTCTGTTGTTTTCATTTGACAGCCAGTACTTGTAAATTTAGTCTTGAGCTATGTGATCAACCCTTTTCGGTTGAGACAAGGGGATCTCATCAATCCAAACATGGGTTCTTTTTGCAGTCATAGTGGGCATTTCGGCTGCAGGGGATGCATTCATGATGGAAATTTTCCCCACTCTAAATCATGTCTAGAGGTTAGATGTTGTGATGGTGAAAAAGAATTATTCTTGTGAGGACTAAAATTAACTATGAGAAGAAATTCTCTTCAAAACTTTTAAACAGTCAACTTCAAACGTTCTTCATACAGTTGAACTGTTTTTCTCCACACATCTTATAGTTCTTGTTCACCTTTGATGTAAATGAGTAAAAAGAGGTACTTTAGATCTCTGGGCATTGCTTTTCTAGAATACGACTGTAGGGCTGACAATGGCTATTGTTGATAGTTATAATTATAATTGTGGTGAATGCAAAGGTAGTTTCAAATTCAAGTATGATCATTGTTGTTCATGCAATGATTGAAAACTTAAGTCACGTGATGATCTTGTTAAATACATTTGATAATGAACTCTCTAACCCCTGGTCTTTGTAATATTTCAGAGAGCAAGGGAATTTAGGAAGAACCTCGTTCAAGTTGAAAACGGAAATGAAGCAGTGACCTCTAAGCTTGCTTAAGAAGTGAGGAAGTTGTGAAACATCCAAGGGATCTGATATGTACATGAACAATGCTCATCACTATAGCCAGAAGTTGGTGAAGAGGTAGTGTCTGATGGGCGACGCTACGATTTACATGCTTCCATAAAAGTGATAATTGTGTATTCTATTTAGAATAATGGTTCATCCCAGTTTTGCAGTCAATTTCAGAATCTTCGCAGTGTGAAGTTCGTAAATTGAAACCCGAGATTTTGAGAGACAAGGATCAACTTGAAGGATTGTTATTTTTGTCTCATTTCATATAGATCCTTGTAACAAGGTTGTTCTAAATTAATCTCCCTTGTATCTTATGGTGCTAAAGTAGCCTGGATAATGGTTTTGTTAGTGGAGACTGGTTATTAGACAGCTTATAGGCTTTATTTTATATACAATGTGTTTTTTTCCCGAAATGTTGACAATTGATTAAGAAAAATTCTATTGATTGATCATCAAATACAAATGTTTTTGCTTCATGATAAAGTGGTAACATCCTGTGGTAGCAAGTTAGCAACTTAGCATTTGACCAAAATATTCTCAAGAATGATGTTGACTTATTTAAAATTCGAACACATAACTTGCCAAGACATGTACAATATATGCTCTATTGAGCGATGAAGTTCATAAAATGTGCCCTATTGAAAAGTTGGTTCCATGGTAAATTGGTAAAGAAAGTAGGGTGAAAATGTATGAAAGATTAGAGTTCTGATTGTTTAAATTATTCTTTATTTTTTAGGAAAATAAATCCGAAAGTCTTCATAGTTTCCCTCAATTTTGAATTAGGTCTTTCAGCTTTTTAATTATTTTTATTAGATTTTTAAGTTTACACCGTTAGATTCGTTAGTCTCTAATATTTAAATATGTTAAATAAGAACTAACAGTGTCAAAAATGGCGTTAAAAAACATATTTCTCTTTCCACCGTAACCTCCAAAATTTATAAGCCAAACTCTCCTTTCTTCTTCCCTCGTTCCTTAACATCTTCACCTTCCCCACTATTCTCCCAACCAGCAGCAAAAAGATGATATTTATTTTTTTATTATTTTTTTCACAAAATTGTTTGAGTCTATTTTATCCTCCCAGATTCACGCTACAAAGATCATGCTGCATATATGCACAAACTGCTCTTCATGATATTCATCTACTGGAATAGAGGAAATTGGAGTATCAGAATCACGTAAGATTAGTGTATCTAAAAAATAATTAGCTTTTAGGATATGATTGAAGAGCCAATCCAGATCCTAAAATGAACTATATGTGGTCAGAAGTTTTATTTATTGAAAGCCAAAAGATTGAAGAAATTAAGTGGGAAAAGAAGTGATAACTCTATATCTCTGTTTTCTTTGATATAGTCAACAATTTATCTTTAATTTTAACTTGTTGGTTTATGAGAATTAGAAAGGATATTATAGAAGCTAGGATTTTGAAGGAAAATGAATCATGATTGGGCATTGATATGCAACCACAATCACACGCATTGATGATGAAGGCTAAAGTGTTATTGCTGCGAATTGATGGAGGAGGGTACAGTGGCATACACTGATCATGTGCGAGAGAAATACAAGAATCCCCTCAAGATATTAAGAAACAAGGGAAGAAGATTGTAGAGCTTGGTATTGTAAAAATTTATATTTTTCTTAATAGAATAATTAACTCAATTATTAATTAAATCATCATCCAAATTATAAAAATAAGCTAAAATATGTAAATGAGTCATAACATGGCAATATATAATAATCCAGCATAAACTAAAAGAATATAAGCAATATTCTTAAAAGAGATAGCTTAATCTTCTGGAGTTTCCCCTGTTGGATCACTACGGGATCTATCACCTGAAAAATGTTAAATCGACAGGGTGAGATAATGTCTCAGTAACCACCAAACCATCTTATTGGGCATATGAGCGAGTGCCCATAAGGTGTCAAGTGGGAACATTTATAAATACATAATATTATCAAAAACATCACATAGTAACAAGTATATCAATTTACAATAT
>JBAGKO010000002.1:752113-762448 GCA_037177275.1 Acacia concinna | reverse complement strand
TGATGATCGCTCGGCTATCCTCGCTCTCTCACAAGATATTTGAGAGTTCTAATTCTCCAAGTTCAATTTTAAAAACCCTAAGCAATCGCTTAGGTCTAATGTTTTAATTAACAAAAACTTTCCTAGGATCCTAGGTTAATCAATTTCAATTAAAACATTGCTTAAACCCCTTAGAGTGCTTTTAAAAGGATGAATGAATGATCTCAAATTGTCAATCAACAATCTGAGATGATGTGTGTATGGCAGATTAATCACAATCGTGACAATATGACTAACACACATAAGTCTTTAAAACTTATATAGAAATTAAACCAAAATCCATACATCAATCTAATGCAAAATCAATTTAGGTCTTAGAATTGCAATCATAACCCTAGAATATCAAAATTCGGCAAAACATCCTAGATCTAGGAGAATTACAAAGAGATGAAGAGAAAATATTCTAAATTGACTGAATACTCCCTTAATTATTCCTTTGAGCACAAGGTCCGCTTCCCATCACCAAGAGGCTAAGGGTTTAGCCTTTCATAGCTTCTGATCTCTCGCTATCACGTTCAATCTTTGATTCCATGAGAGATTTGTTGAGGGCTTAGTGAGGAATTGGATAGATTAGGGTTATGGTGGTTGAATGGTTGGAATTTGCTGGATTGGATGGTTAGGGTTTGGATTAGGGTTAGGAATTGAAGGAAATTGGGAATTTAGGGTTTACGGCTGCCTGGCTGCAAATCTGCAAACTCAGGGCTTTTTTCTAATCGTTGATTAACTCCTCTTTTCTAGGCTAATTAAGATTCCTAATCCAAAACTCAACATCAAAGATTACAATCTCATATTACGGTCTCATGTCGCGACCTCAGTAAGTCCAAGTCGTGACCTGGCTTCGTGAAAAATCCTTCCCGGCTTGACTCTGCTTCAAAATGCACAGCTTCATTAAACTTCCCAAGTCGTGACCTCATGTGGCATATCACTATTCTCTATGTGCTTGGGCCTTCAAGCTCTGGTATCTCCATCCTTGATCCATCTTGGGCTTCAATTTTCTTCTTTGCTTGCTTAAAAACATAAAAAAAAAATACTTTTGCCAAGGCAAGTGAAGAATTACATAAAGGAGATAAAATAATTCTATTTTTATCCCTAAATTAGCAAAATGCAAAGTATGAAACATGTACACCCAAAACTATAAATACAATGCAAATTGAGGGTAAACGTGTGCAATTTAGATATAAAACACCCAAGAAAATCATATAAATATTGTGTCTTATCAATATCTTACAATACTGAGTCAGTTTTTACTTAACATCGTGGTAGATGTTATTTAACTTCATTTTACTTGTTTTGAATGAGTTTATGTAATATCCCAAATTTTGAGGAAGTATTAAATAATCCTATTTTGAGATATAGAAAATCAAGGAAATGTTTTATTTCCCAAAAAAGTAGCCTAATCAATTTAAAAGCCAAATTTCTTGAAATAATTCAAGACAAAATATATAGAGGATTATTGTTTTGCCTAATATTTTTATGAAATTTTCCTTATGAATAAAAGAGGCCAAATAAGGAAGAAATGTTTTATGATGTGATAAGGAAAATTTTCTAAATATTATTTAGTCTCTCAACATTGAATAAAAGGACTAAACTGAAACTTAAAGATTGTTGAAGGGCAAAATACGCAATATTAACTTTGCCCCACCATTGACCTTTACTAATCCGAACAAGCACACTTCATAACCATTCCTTCGGTTCCATTTCGCAAGTCAGAACAAAGGAAACAGTTGCACGAGACAGAGAACGGAGTGCTGCATTCGCGAGAAGGAATCAGAGGAAAAATCGATGAAGAAGGAGGGAAAGAAGGGTTGAGCATTCCGTGAACACTCTCATCCTCACCCATTCCATTTCGGCCAGAAGCTTGAGAATAGAGAGCTGTAATCGCGAGACAAAGGCAGAGAACTGTGAGCTGCAATCGCATAAGAGATCGTAGGAATCCACCGGAGAAGGGTACAATCACTGCATGCAACTCAAGAAACTGATTTCGGTGAGTCTTCCGAATTCCTTTTCACCTTCAATGTTCTGATTTTTGAAGTTTCGATTTGACAGAAAACAATGGGTACTGGTTCGAGAGTAAGGGATTATTGTTGCATGTGGTTTGATTGATGATTTTCGATGGGGTTTAGTAGAGCCTTGATTGGGTTTTTGTTCAGAACCGGAAATGTATGTCTGAAACCGGAAAAAAATACAGAACCGATAATCTCTGTCTATCCGAGAATGTCTTACCGAGAATATATGCTGAATCGAGAATATATCTGTCTAACCAAAGATGTCTAGTTGAAAACCGAAGATGTATGTATTTCTGGAAACCGAGAATGTATCTGCTGAAAAAGTAACCGAATGTGTATGTCTGGACATTTATATATATATATATATATATATATATTACATTCTAGATAGCGAAACAGGGGAATAAGATTGTGGTCTGCACAATTTTCGGTTAATAGGAAATCTTAATATTGGAATTGGGAAAAGTTTTCAGATTTGCTAAATCATGTAGGCCAAACCTCTGTTTAATTGATTAGGATGAGTTCTCCAGGGGATTAATGGCATGCCAAATGTGAGTTGATGAACATAATATTTATACCCATCCATGACTCAATACTAATGCTTATACTCATTAGGATAAAGTGCTTACAATTGGGTCAAAAGTTATAGCTGTAAACTGGGTGTAACTATTTTCCTTATCAATTATTGAGCATCTATCATGCATTATCCTGACAATCAAACATTATGTTTCAAACATGAAGGAGCTTGGTGAACATGCCCATGCCTTGATTTGCCAACATTTCTTCCTAATGAATATTTCCATTGAGCTTAGGATGTACACTTTTGTCAACATGTACAATGGATTTGGGATTCTTACTTTCAAAAGTAATGCTTAGATGTCTTGTAGGCTTTGCTCATTAGGTTTGGTTTGTTCTGTAGAAATGATTTGCTTGAATACATTCAGCTATTTTTTATGTTTGGTTATGAAGTATTAGTGAAGGATTTCCCCCTGTTTATCTAGCAGTATAAATACCAGAAGTGAAGATTGAGCTTTCTTCTAGAGGAAATGGTCGTTAAAAAGGCTACTTTCTACGTGGAAATCATTTACAAAATAATGAATTTGCTATGAAAGTTTGAAACAACATTACAACCCTTAGTGACCTAGAGAGCAACATCATGTGGGTCTAAGGGTGATAGCATACTAGTTTTTATTTTTTTAACATTTGAAAAGGGAGTTTGGATTGTTTATATTGAACACTATACTTCAACTATAAGTGATATTCTTGTTCATATATAGAGAACATAACATTGAATGGAAGGCAAGGGATGCATACATTCAACCAGTTTCTAGGCTGGGTACCGATTGCCATGTTATATATAGTCATCAGTTTACATGGGAATGTCAAAAGTAATTAAACCTAGGGTTCTAAAGGTAAACTGGATAATATGACGGTCCTCAATTTACGTGAGAATGCCAAAAGCACTTGATTCAACTAGTAAGGGGTTGTACCATCTTGACTAGAGGTCTCGAGTTCAAGCCCTGGGGGTGCAATTGTCAAATACTTGGTGGTAGGGCTTTGCTTCCCTTATAGTAAATCCTCCGAGTTAAAAGGAGGTAGGTTCTAGATACCAGATGCTCCATGGCCAAAAAAAAAAAAAAGAGACTCATAAATGAGTAGTATTTGTGAATGTTGATTATTGATACATTCTTGAGCTACTTGAACTCAGCTTATGAAAAACTTGTCTTGGTTCAGCTTATTGAACAAATGAATGGATTTGAAGATGATATTAAGCAAATGTAATTCAGGAGCCAAGCCTTAAGTTGCTCTCTGACTCATTAAGTTTACCGATACTTATGCAGACATTTGTTATCCATTCTATAGTACATAGTATCTATAAAACTATTTGTAACTGCTTGAGCTGGGCTTGATCACATATTTTAGCTTAATCAGAGTGCCAGGCTTGACATGTTGTAGTTGAGAAAAGGCATGAACTTGCAGTATTCAGATTGGACAAAACAGCCAAAATCCTGTTTTTTTTTTTTTGTGTTGAGGAGGCTAACTTATGATCCTTTAAAAGGCTTACCATGACTCTCTTAAAAAACATGTTTAAATGCTTGTAAGTCTAAATTTTCTTTCTTGAAGAGCTGTCTATGGTCATTGTTCTTGCAGCATATGAAACCCTTAAATCTCATTTTTGGTCCTTGATGCTGAAATGAGGATGCAGTTCTCATAAAGGGAAAGTCTGACAAATTTAAATATTAGATGCATATGAGCATTGCAGCCTTAAATCTGAGCTGTGTGGATGCTGATTTAGGTGATATGCAAATGAGATATGGAATAGCAGAAATTTTATTTGAGTGGGCATATATGAATTTAACTGAGGTGTTAGATATCTGATGAACCTTGCTACTGTATTATTCACAGATGTGATTAAACTGGATTACAGAAACAAAATTACTGAAACCTCAGTAGGAGATTGATGATATTTAACCAGTGAGCACAGCCTGGCCGCCTATCTCACACAGAAAGCAATAAACATAAGACAAAATGAAACCTCACCTCCCCCTACGCGAGCATTTGAGAAGCCAGCACTCTGCTTGCAGACCCTCCATACCCCTGCCCCAAAACACACACACATGCGCACACCACCATTGCATGTCAGATTAACCCACTCAGCAGGGTTTCTTCCAGCTCATGACTCTTATTTGCCATTTTTAAGCTTGGCTGACATGCCAGGCGCCCTATTAGATGCAACATACATTACCAATTCCAGACTCATCAATATCCCTTGCATTCAAGCTGGTTAATGAAGTTTATTGGACAAGCTTCCTGTCTTTGATTGGATGTAATATTTTTCACTGGCATCTTGGGTTGACAGTGCCTTCTGCCCTTCTCCCTGCCTTCTGTTTTAATTTTAATTTTTAATGATATTATTTCAGTGTTAGTCAAGATTGTAATTTTATCCTATGTAATTATAATTGACATTTGTATTAACATCTTGCAGGGCTGATGTTGCTGTGGCAATTGTTTTTGCCTTATTATTCTGCATCCTTTCAGCGTTAGCCTTTGTAGCCCTTTACTTCAGGTGCTTTTGGATTTTCTTGGCTGTGGTATGCCTCAGTATATTGCTTTTTATACGCCTAAAAGTGTCTAGGCAAACATTGGCCAAAAAGAGAGAAAGAAGACTGCCATTGTCCATATGAACATTTATTCCGATGATATTTTAGCATCACACACCTAGGTAGGCCAACAAGGTCTTATTTGATAGCTTTTTGTCAATTTGGTCTTTCATGGATGTTTCAGCAGACAGTACAAGTTAGAGAAAAAAAAAAAAAGATATTTTGCCTGCCACTTTTAAGATATTATATTCAGTTTCAGAATCTGCATACCCAAGTGAGGTCATCTTTCACTTTTTCGCAAAGCACAGATCACACAGTTGAGCGCAGTCAGCAGCCACAAGGTTTCTGTCCTTTTTTACCTCACCCTGCCCCACTTTTTCTGTGATCAGGTTGTAAATTTTCTCAAGGAATTCATGCCCCGATTTTCTGTGTAACTCTTCTTTTGGATAAAAAAGATTAAGTCCGTACTCCATATAATGTGCGAATATGAATAATTTGAAATGAACAAACAATAAGAACGTCCCATCTGAAATTTGCAGGCGAGCTGTTTAGGATAACATTGTCAAGTCACTGCAACTTATATTCTATTCATTTATGATACTGTCAAGTTTTTGGCTAAGACAAATTTTGACATGCATGCCGCTGAAAGCTCACCAAGTCATTTTGGTAGTCTGTGTATGCCCTTGTTTCTTTGATGATAAGAACAGTTTCCAAAGTAATATTTGTCTTTTTATTTTGGGTATGACGAAGTAATTTTGTGTTTGGTGAGGACGATCTCTACAATTGTACTAGGGCAGTGGGCCTGGTAATGGAAACAGGGAAAGGTCATATCTAATCTCACCAATGTTAATTTATGGGTTCCTAGGAGCTTGCACTGTGTAACAGCTCAGGATAGAATTCAGAAGATAGATTGAAATGATAAAGAGCATATCAAAAATCATTTGATCTAGAGAAAGCATATATGTTCTAGATTAATTTTTTCTTTTGGGGATAACATTGCCAAAAAAAAAAAGATCTAGGTTTGGTGGGTATGTTTTGACAAATCAAAACAGGGTCCCCCACCCCCTCCATCAACATCTTTTTTATTCCTCACTTACGACTTTCAAGATATTCTTTTAGCATGCGGATAAATTATTGAGAAAATTTTAAAAAAAGACAAGTGAAATAGAAAAAAGACAATTCAGTATAGCGAAATCTGAAAATATCAAATCAGTCTATTTTGTACTTTTTTGGGTAATTACAAAAATGCTACTGAATTTTTTACAACACCAATTTCATAATTCACAACACAGGTATCCAAATTAACAATACTAGATATTACATATTTACATTGTGAGTTGTAAATACGTAGTACCTAGTGTTGTGAATTACGAAACTCATGTTGTAAATTACGAAACTTGTGTTGTGAAAAATTTAATGGCATTTTTGTAATTACTCAAAAATAATAAAGAAGACTGATTTGAGATTTTTAGATTTCGCTGTACTGAATTGTCTTTTCCCTATTTCTAATGTTTTTTTTTTTTTGGAATTCTCCCTACATTATTTCTCTCTCCCCCCTCTCTGGCTGGTTAGAAACTGTGAAATTAATTGTGGTGGAAGCTCTAAATTTAGTTGGCCACTTATATCAGCTTCTCAACGAAGCTCTGCTTAAAATATGATGTCTTCCATATTTGTCTGATGTCGAGAAATAGGTAATAACCTCATCAGCAGTTGCTGGCAAACGAAGTAAAGTCCAAAGTATTAGCATTCTTTGATGTCCATATTCTTTACTAATCTAGAGCATTGTTATTATGTTTCCCCAGCGGTCCATCTTGTCATTTTTAGAGATACTTTTATCAGTTTCTAATTGGCAATCTGGTTATTTAATATATTACGTTCAGTCAGTATTGTATGCTTGTTTCTGATACAGAGAAATAGGTACAGCTTCAGAAGTACATGCCCGCAAACTCTTCACTTTTTTTTTTTTTGGGTTTTTGGTTTCTGGTTGGCACTCAAGTTATTGTAGCATTGGGAATTCAGGCTGGCCTGAGGGCGTGTCGGGTTTTGGGCTGCTAAGGTCGGGCTGATCTGACGGTCTACCATTTTGGCAGCCCGAGCCCAAATGAATTGTTTGGCGGGCTAGCGGCCCAACATTGCCCAACCCTTTTTTTTTTTGAAATCTGACTTCGCAATTGCCATTGGGCTTGGCCACAGCCCACTCTTAAGCAATTAAGCATTACTGCATCAATGTTCAATACACCAAAAGTCTAAAATGACCAAATAGGCAAATACACAATACAAAACAGAGAATGAAAATACAAATGACAATGACAAAGGAAATAACCACAAGCCCACAATACAACAACACATGCTCCAAAAAATTTCCAAAGTCTACTGTTCCTCCGTCATTCTTCAATCTAAAATATTCACATTCGAAGCATTATCTAATGTTGCAAAAATAGGAATAGGAGCAGTTTCCCTTTTCTCTACCTCAGAATCTTTTGCCAAACGCATGCACATAATGACATCAACAACAAAGAGTGTGAGTAAGATAACTAGTCACTTAGTTGTCTTAATTACTATATAGTGTCAAGTATAGACTAAAATATTTATTAAATAGATATTACCATCCCAGGGAAAACCAATAAGCCAATTTCGAGTGCAAATAAGTGCTTCAACATTATCAAGAAGAAGAGAATATCGATACTTTGTAAAAATTCGAGATCCAATGCTAAAAGCTTATTTACTAGCAACAATAGTAATTGGAATGCTTAGAATGAAATGCAAGGAAATCGTGCTGAGTTAGCTTTCCAATAATCTAAGACATTGAATCTTGTAGCCAATCTATTATCAACTATCACTTCTTCCAAATAATAATCCAGTTCACTCTTTTCAATTGATTGCACATCTTGACTCTTGAATGAAAAAAAACTCTTGCACCACGTGTACATAATGAAGGATCAACAAAAATCAACAAAGTCATCTAGTTTAAAATAACATTAAATGTGAACGGGTAACTATGAAATAATTTCAAACTTACATCAAACACATCATAGTCATCTACTTGATTTGGATTAGGGGGACAATTGGTTCCGTGAAAGACACTTTGCTATCATTAGAGTTTGATGTAGCTCTAACATTTGAGGCTAAAAATGAAGATGCTCCCACATATTTATACTCACTGAAGACATAGAATAACTTGCTCTTTACGTCTTTAACCTTTTGTTTACAATTGGTGGGATCAATTTTTTGAAAAAGTGAACTTTATGACATCTAGCTTTATCTAAGGATCAAGAATAATGGCTAGAGCAAGTATGACATTGTAGTCACTCCAATATTTTTCGAGCTTGTCAAGCATACTCTGAGCCATTTCCTAAATCATAGCATCTCCATTATTCAAATGTCCTTTCAGTAGGAACTCAATCTTAGATATCTAGGTGAAGTATATGTTGGAAGTGGGATATGATGATCTAGAAATCATGTTTGTAATCACTGCAAATGGCTTCAAGAATGTGCACATAGTCTATGCTTTATACTACTCTTCATTTGTTGGATAATGAGTGTAATTTGTGTCATTCAAAGCTAAGCTAGAGCGTGATCAGGAGGCAATGTTACTGTCAGAAATTACAAGTTTTCTAGAGCGTGATTGGGAGATTCATTTGGAGTGGTGTGCTCATGATGCAAATAGCGTGGCTAATATATTAGCAAAGGAATCATTATCTATCATTGATGGTTATTTTCCATTCCGAGAGGCGCCAAATTTTTTGTTTGAAGCTTTAAGAGCTGATGCTTCTGCCCATTTAGTTTAGTTTTTTCTTTCTTTCTTTGTTCTGCTTTGAATTTCTATTCAATCAGGAAAAAAAAGCTAAGCTAGCAAAAGCACGATGATATTTAAGTACACCTTCAAGCATTGCATGTGTCGAATTCCATCTAGTAGGGACATCATATCGTAAACCAACTTAAGTGTCAATACCCCTAACTTGTTCTACCCTTTTCTTGAATTCTATTATCCTTGCCTCTGATTTCCTTACATATAAAATGCTATTCCTAATTTTAGTGAGAGCACCTTCTGCTACTTTTAAGCCATCCTGAACAATGAGATTCAAGATGTGGGCACAACATCTCACATGGAAAAACTCTCCATTGCATATCAAGTTGTTACTCAAACTCATATTCTCTTTAAGTATTCTTTGCATCTGGAAATTTGATGAAGCATTGTCCAAAGTGAGCGAGAATACTTTCTTTTCAATCCCTTACTCTTCAATAGCTCATGTGCCCTTTTTGCAAATTCAAATCTAGTGTGAGGAGGCTCCATCTTAGCAAATGAAATGATCTTGCTATTCAAATTCCATTTCTTATCAACAAAGTGAGCAGTCAGGCAAAGACACCCTTTAGAAGTAATTGTTGTCCAACAATCACAAGCCAAACATATTCTACTCATACTCATTGCTAGTTTTTTTCTTCAAGATATCCTTTTGATGAAGATAGAAATTCCAGACATCTACTATAGTTGCTTTCAGTAATAGTCTTATAATCTGGATTTAAATATGTGTGCAACTTCCTAATTCCATCATACTCAACAAAAGAGTAAGGCAAATTATGTTTAATGATAGAATAAGCAATGATGTCTCGTACTCTACTATGGTCAATCTTTCTAGCTCTAACAATCCCTGCTTGGTCTATCAACATGTTCCCAACGTCTTTGTATTTTGAGAGTGCCTTACAAAGTGCAATATGACATCGAAGGTGTGAAGTCCCACAATCCTTGCTTCCTACAACATATGGTTTCTTACACCCATTATATATAACTTTTTCTTTGCCATCAACCATACCAATTTTGGAAAAATATATCTACACATCAGATGTTGTAACTCTTGTCTTTTTACTTGCAACAGTTGTAATATCCCAAATTTTGGGAAAAATCTTTGAGATAGGATAAAATTATTACTATATGATTTTCATGTGTATTTTAGGGAAAAATTCAAAGGATGAAAGGAAATTTCCCAAATAAAGTTTATGAGGCCCAGAGGATGAAAGAAGGTGGAAAATTAATTAAGGTGAATTTTCCAACCCTCACATGAATTTCTAGCTAATTAAAGAGGGAATAATTAGTTAGAATTAAATATGGGAAAATATTCAAAGGCCTCCAAAAAGTGATTTAAATGGAGGAAATATTAGCCCAAGAATTATAAGGAGTTATAAAATTATTT
>JBAGKO010000002.1:715559-745062 GCA_037177275.1 Acacia concinna | reverse complement strand
TGGCGAAACGTTGAAATGAAATGCCTATAGCTATGAAATTCGCTGAATTTGTAGCAGTTTTCAAAACACCACTACCTAAAACGCTACAAACTGAAAGACACCTCGTATTTCTTGTGATTTTTATAGCGGTTTATGTATAACCGCTACAAATGTCATGTCAGTTGGACTTTTGTAGCGTTTTTTCATAAAATCACTACAAATGTCATGACGTTTAGACGTTAAAAACCGCTACAAATTTCACCGCCACAAATATCGCGCCAGCTTCGCGCCACATGATGCCAAGTTGACGTGAGTTTTTGTAGCAGTTTTTAATTAAAACCGCTACAAATATTTACCATGCAATAAATTTATAATGGTTTTTGTTAAAACCGCTATAAATGTTTCATTTTGTAGCGGTTTTACTTAACCGCTACAAATAAATCGCTACAAAAGACCATTTTTCTTGTAGTGGTTTTTGGAGGCTCCATGTGCCCTTCTGACGATTATGACTGAGTCTTCAGAGCTAGGACTTTTTCTAGCCCTTAGAGATGACTGCTACGTTTTTTAGCTTCCTTCTTGGGCTTTACTACTATTTAGCCTAATTCCAATTTCTGGGCATATAGTTTCTCTTTTTGTGGATCTAAGAGATGTGGAGGTCGATCTATTCTTGGCTCAAATGCAATGAGTCTAGGTCTCATAATGTTATATTCTTGGGGATCTGACGTGGTAATTCTGACTTTCTTAGATCTATAACCTTTTCAAGATGGTTAGACTCGTGCCTCCTGTAGTTGATTTCCACTAGGTTAGACCCATACCTGATTTCCACCGGGTTAGACTCATACTCAATTTCCACTAGGTTAGACCCTTTCCGCTAGGTTAGACCTGTTCCCATGAATAGGCTTATGACGTAAGCTTATGTGATTTGGGCCAATTCACGTTGCTTGGTCCAACCTCATTTACAGGGCTTGTTTACTTGTTTGGCACATATGACCGTTTCATGGGCATACACATATGACAGTTTTACAATGAGAAACATTGATCATGTATGAGTCACATGCGTGCGTGCGCACATATGTATATTATGGCTTTATATGAACAACCACCAAGTATGTCCTATTCTGTTTTATAGGATTAATTATCATCATTTTATCTTATAATCCATTTATATTGAGCCCCTAGAGAACTTGATGCCCTCTAAGGATCAATGTCCACATGTTTATGATTTTATTTAATTTTTTGTCTTAGAATATTATTATTATATATATATATATATTACACCATCTTTAAATTTGTGCATGTATTATATGCATATATGGATTTATATATATATTCTAGGACAAAAAATTAATTAACTATAATAAATTAAGCCATTTGAAATAGTAGAACATTAATCCTAAAATGGATGAAGATTCATTTGAGGAGCTCAATAAATGGATTGCAAAACACAACGAAGATGATCAATCACTGCAAAACAGAATATATATATATATAATGCATATAATTATCATCATCAATTAATATATAATAAAGCATCATACTTCAGATTAAACTAACCCTGATCAATAAGATCGAGCGACTAAGATCAAGCACAACAATATAATATATTATACATACTATATTAAGAAAATGATGGGAACAAATTAATTAAAGTTCTTACATTTATTGACAAAGACATACATACAAAACCCACAAGATTAGATCAAGAAGCTAGCATATATGTATAAAGCATCAACTTCTTCAAATAATTAATAAAGCAAACATTTCAAAATTTCATCAAACATACGTACAACACATACAAAACCTACAATGGATTCATCAAATTAAATCTCAGCAATAAACGATTAGTTTTTCATAATAAACTACATTTAAGAAAAAGAAAAGTTCTCACTTTTATGCGATTCACCGCAAAACTTGTACAATTTTAAAGAACATCATCGTACACTATACCCAAAATCAGCTAGCGCATTCACAAGGTAGACTGTGACAGCACAAACATCAAAAGGAGAAGAATCACAACTATTTTAGCAACAAAAGAGAAGGAAATCAAGGTGGCGGGTATGCCAAAAGTGGTGAGAAGTGTTTGGACAAGAGCGCGACAAAAGGTTAGTGGAGTTTGAAATAATGAAAATAGGGTTCGGAGATGTGAGTTTTTAAAGGCATTTTTATTACGGTTGTTTTTAAAAACCATCAAATATAATATGTATCGCGATTGTTTCAAGAAAATATGCCACACATGTTTAATTATATCTTGCGGTTTTTAAAAAAACATCCATTTTTTTTTGTATATATGGCATTTCTTTATACAACTATGATATATATGAAGGACGAATGTCACTTCAAATTTTGTCTCTTTATATATGGAAGTTGTTTAAAAACCACTATATATAATTCTCATAAATGTGACGTTGTTTTGTAAAAATTTTGTATATGTTAAGGTATAGTGTCAATTCAAATCCCACTTCTCTATATATTTTGGGAGTTCTAATAATCACAATGTACAGAGCATCATATATACACCCTAAATATGTGGCAGTGAATACTCATCATTATACAAAGTCTCCTTTAATCTGTAGGTTGAAAAAATGCCCATCCATTTATGAAGAAAACCCATTCATGAAAACTAAAGACGAAGAAGATTCATCTAATCCATCTTGTTTTTGTGTTAATTGTGGACTGGACTTGCAATTGAGTTAGATTGTTACATATAGTTTTGTTACAAACGAAGGATTTAAAGAGAAGACAAGGAAATCGATAGATGAAGATGAGAGTGTTTTGGTCGAATAAAGGGAGCACTTTTATTCTTGCAACCGTGTGTATTTTGCCTTCTTAAAAGTAATTGTATTTTCTAAGGTTATCATTACAAACTACTACATTCTGCGGTTTTAATTATAAAAATTAGTTAACTTTTTAAGAGATTAAGAAAATAAAATAAGTTAATTAATAATACTATATATTGTGTTTTATTTTATTGTATATTAGTTTATAAGTTAAATAAAATAGTTTAAAAATTTTGATAAATTTAAATGTTTTTAAGTAATCTAATTATTTTTTTAGAATTCTCCAGAAAAATCAACTGGATCTTATAATTATGATATAAGATAATAAGATTTTATTTATAGACATCTGTTTGTTGAAGGCCTTACTTTTCTCTCTTTTTTATTATTGATAATTTTAAAAAAATTATATATATTAAAAATTGGCAATAGATGGTATAATATAACATTTATTAATATTATTGTGTTAATTGATTAATTTTCTTTTCCATTTTATTTAATTGTCAACAAGTCAAACACTAATTATCAATTTAGTATTTACAATGCAAAGACACAATATGATCGACTCGCGCAGAACTTTAAATTATGGAACATCTACTACACATTTATTATTATTCAAAAATGTTATATTTTATAAAAAATGAATTCACAACGATCATTTTTACTCATTTTATTTATTCTTTAAAGGATTCGCTTTGAAAAAATGGATCTCGATATCCTTTTGTCAAATCACACGAATCATGCGGATGGATCATAATGAAAATACAAGATAGTTTATGATAATCATCCCACATGTTATATATAAGAAAAAGTTAGTAAACGGCAACGCTTGCTCAATATGAAGCCTTATTAAACAATTGTTTGAGTAGTTAAACCTTAATATGTTTAAGCAAATGTTATCTGCATGAAGTAAACGTTTTGGTGGTTGTATTGATCAGTTTTGAACTTCGTTTTTTTATTCCATAAAAAGGGAAGGAAGCCACACGGACGTGAACTCTAGTTGATGAGACATGGCCGAAAGCAAAAGCGAATGACCCCTTGCCCTTCATATCCTTTTTGGAGGTCTCTTTTAAGGCCAAAGTCCTTTAGCTTTTTGCATGCTTCTCATTCTCTCTCTCTCTCCCCTTCTTTTTTTTTTTTTTTGACTAAATCATGTCTCTTTTCTTTACGCCATCGGGGATCCAGATTCTTTTGCATTTTCTAAAACTCTGTATGATAGGTTGATGTGCCTCACTGTTATCTGTTAAAAATTAATCTTTTTAAACAATAAATTAGCCTCTCAATTGTGTATTATTTGAATACTAGCATTTATCTTATTTCCATTACAATTATATGGATCATGGGTTTTTTATGAAACCCAACTATACATTTATGAATTAAAATTATAAGCTACAAAATATTTTAGCAGTGTACATACATCCAGCAAAAGATGATGAGACAGGCTCTATGAAACATGTTTGGTTTTAATTATGATTTTTATGTGAGATTCTTTTATAAGTCTACATTGTATTGAATGTATATTTTGGTAGGTCACTTGATGTTGTCTAAGGATGAAAACCATATATGGCATCCTGTAAAACCTGTGATTGTATTTGTAATCGCCCAAGTCTGATTGCTGCGTGGAGCCAAAATCCATTCCTGAAAGTCGACGTAATTAAAATATATGTGAATCATTAAACTACGCTGCCATGTCGCCATGTTTGATTTGTTGATGCTAAAGTAGATATTCCAATAATCAGAGTAGTTGAATTGAACATGATGAGTTACTTGAGTCGATGTTGTTAGAAAGAATTTATTTCAAATCCCATGCACAAGAGGACAAACCTAATTGTTTAAAATAAAAAATATTAATTTGTTGTTCTTAATAGTTAATATATAGAACCATTACTGTGAACCTCGTGCTTCCACTCATTTCATGTCATTGTAGATGAGAAATTAACTCATCTCAAAATCGAGAGTTTAAATCCCTCAACTAATATGAGGGCCTCATTAGTGAATGATATACCATAGTTAGTTTAAAAATTAGATTGAATGAATAAAAGCCAAAAGACTGAGTTTTGTATTGTCAAAACATATTAATCATATTTATTGTGAACGAATTTGACTTGTCCACTGGTTTGACCAACCAAATTGAACCCTTAAAATCGCTGTAGAGATATGATCAGTTAAACTATCCACAAACGATTTTGTGTTCATACGGATTTCTTTTTAATTTAATGCTAATGCATTTGTTTAGGGACTTGGTTATAATTTCTTATGATAAACACATTTATACAAGTCCGCACAAAGTTTTTCTCCCATATTGTGCTCTTACACTATAAATCACGGTTAAAGTTATTCTAAAAAATTCTGATTGCCATTCCAAACAAGTCCTTGATGGCATACTAGTTTCTTTGCACATCTGATTATTTGTTTGGAGCTACTTATTATAAATATATTCATGCAAGCCAATGCCAAACATTTTGACAAATACTTATATGGTACGCCATAAATTAAGATTAAAATGTTGTATTTTGGAAGAATTCAGATCTAAAAAATGTAGGTACCGAGGGGATGGGTAGAAATGGTCAAAGACTGAGACATAAAAGCAGCGTCACCAGGGGAAGGCTATGATTATAGTCTGACAAAATGCTTCACACACAAAACAACTCAACTCTCCCCACTTGGGCCATCCAACTCTGCAATCATTGACCTCACCTTGGTTTGCTCACAGCTCTTTCTTTAACTTTTATTTTGATTAATTTTATTTTCCCTCTTCTTCAATTCTCTCCAAACTCACCTCGTTTGTGTCAAACCCATCCAAACATCAGAATCAGATCACTAGTTGGCCGCAGCTCCCTAGCTGTATTTTTGCCAAACCATTATTTATTGCCCTTGTTTTAAATACTCCATTTAACTTTCTCTGATGACATGGTAGATAAACTTAGGCTCATTTGGTTACGGTTTAATTTAAATTACTTATTTTTTTTTATGAGGTTATAAAAAATAGCTTAAAGAAAAAAAACAATTTATCAAAAGTTATTGTGTTTGAATGTGATTTTATAAAAGTAACGTTTTTTTCTTATGAAACATGTTTGGATGATAAGTAGAAAAATGACTGATGATGAAATTTTTGAAAGAATTTTTTTTGTTTAAAAATAAGTAAGAGATGTGTAACATCCTAAATTTTTGTTCACTAAATTTTCTAAGTATATGATAAGATAAGGGGACTAAAATGGTAGATTTTAGTGTAAGAATCTTAACCAAAGTAAGTTTTGACTAATTTTTGGAACGAGATTGACGACAACCTTATTGTATATCAATTTATCCTAGACAAATGATATCCAAAAATCATAAAACTTTCCAATCTAAAATTAGACATGTTAAGCTTTAATTTGATATGTCATTTGCATGATTTGAAAGTATATGTTAAGAGATATGAATTTTTGAAGTTTGCCTAATGAAATTTGCCAATTTCTGGAGCAGTGTTCAAAAATGAAATTATTGGGAATCTTCTTATTCTAATTGAACCAATGAAGTATTTTTCCCTAAAACTATATTTAATAAGAGACACTTGAACTTCAGAATCACCTCAATTGGATATTTGTATAATTATATATGAATTTTTAAAGTTGGGTGAAAATTCTGTCCAGAAATCTGAATTTCAGAAATATAATGGTATGGTTGTAATTTGTGACCCAACCAAGGATAAAGATGGAAATAATGGATAAGAAAAATTGGGGAGTAACTATGAATTATTTAGAGACTCATGATAGGCAATTTGAATTTTTTTGAGACAGCCGATATACTGACTTTGTAAAAAATTGAACCAAATAACCCTTTCGTCCCTTCTCTCTCTCCTTTCCCTCATTGTCGCCACAAAAGCTCCAATTTTAAACTTCATATGTTGATGCTTTTAATACTTCAAAAGTTACAAAATAGCTCATTCTTCTTCTTTTTTAATGATCTAAACACTTATCTTATTATAATAAGTTATTTAAATTATTCATGTCAAGTCAAATAAGGGTGACAAGTTGACATCCAAACACCCTTAGTCTGATTACTGTTCTGATCTGCACCCCAAACACTGCACCCCCATTGCCCAGCCACTTAGGCTTCGTGTTTTGGGACCCTTGAGTATTCACGGTCAATTAGTTTCAAGTTTCAACCGCTAAAGACGACGATTAGGGTTTCATTTCAAGCGTGCATGAATCCTTGGGGTTTTACTTCCACCGCGCTCGTGGTGTACAGTGTACTACGAGTACTACTGTTTGGGAAGAAACATTTTAGAAGGAGGATGTCGCTAGCTAGGGCCTAGCAGATGGTTAATGAGTGAATCCGTACACAGTATATATGGTCATGGCTTCCGCATTTGTCCTTTACCGCAAAAGGAATATAAATGTCACTGAATGGCGCATGCCACACTCACTTCTCTTTGAAGTTTCACTTTTTGTTTATTTCGTGATAAAGTGATAAACCACACGAGCTTTTGCCCCGTCGGCCCTGGAACGAAGCCCCAAAGCCTGAAGTCTCACCGATAAATTAATCAATTATTTAAATGCGAGGGGAAAAACTAGTTAAAAAGAAAAAAAAGAAGAAAAGAAACCATAGAGAAAACCACTTTTCTCCTGTACACGAAGAGAAAATATGGAAGAAGGAAAAAAAAAAGGGAGAAGATAGGTAGTGGGATATCTATATATAACTTCTTTTCTCAAAAATAAAATAAGTTTATCTGCACATGTAAAGAGTACTTGAGTGAGACAATTCATTTTCCAGCCCTAGCACCCTCTTCTCTCTCTTCACCTAGTTACTCTGAATGTGTATAGAACTCCTGACCAATAGAGGAGGCATGAGAGGTTTAAAGTTTTTCTTAATTTACGTAAAATATGTTAAATGTGTCTAATATATATATACATATATTGTATCAAGAGGGGTACACTTCAGTCCCTAATTTTTCATATTTTATAAGTTAATACTAAGTTATAATACCACTCTAGGTGGTATATGACATAATAAATATGTGTTTTCCAACTCAGCTTTAAAATTAATGAAAAAGGATTAAGGTATAAAAATGTTTATAACCTTTTCTCAAAAAGTATCAAATATCATAAACTTTATTTGGGTTAAAAAATATTCATAAACTTTTTAAAAACAGGCATTAGCCCTAAAAAAATTGCAATTTACTCCTACCATATGGCTTTTCCTCCCCTTGCCGACCCCATCTTCAATTCCACCATGACTCTATAGCTACATTCCCATGCTGAACCCCCAACTAACCTCTGTCTCTAATGTTGTGGAATTTTATGTCTAAGTTTAAGGGTTAGTGTTTTTTTTATTAAGATAATTAAAAACATATTTAAAGTGACTTTTGAGATGAGAATAGTAATCCCCCAAGCCAACTAATATACTATAACCCATAAGTACTGGTTAACTCATTAAATATGCCTTGAATTGATTTTTTTTTTCAATTTCATTTATATTAAATTAAGTTTTAAATGATAGAGATTGAACATACAAAAAGTCATATTTAAGTATTAAACCATATGGATAAATTTACAAATAAGCATTAATTACTTTCTAAGTGACTTTTTTTTTTATAATCACTTTCTAAGTGACTTTAATTGTTGACAAAGTCATTCTTCTATCAGTCTCTCTAGTCCTTATTATAAGAAAGTAACTACCATTTCTCACAAACTAAGGAATGGTAGTTAAATTATTAAATTTGTCTAAAATTGATAAATATTTCTAACTTTAACTCTATTTTAATTATGTAAATGTAAATGAGTTAGTTAAACATAAGGTATAATAATAAATAAGTTAGCTAGAGATAATTAATATCTTACAATAAAAATAAAAAACTGTTAGCAGTTAGTGCTAAGAAGTTACTTACGGACATTCTTTTAGAAATGAATCATAACGTGAAACCACTGTGGCTATCACTTATCAGCAAGCAGTAAGCGATTGGTTTCGGGGGGTTATTAAATCAGGAGTCAAGTGGGGTTGTGAAGGGACGAGGGATATAATAAATAAATGAAGTACAGATTTGCTGCACAATAAATGGTCATGTCAGCCGCACGTGCGAAGGAGCCAAATGTCAAAGACTAATTACACTTTTGAAAGGGCTGTGGATGCAATCATTGGGGGTGCTGCTCGACCGCACGAGTGGGTTAATTTGTGAATTGTGAATGGGCCTCGTCTTTTGTTTTATTTTTCTCCTCGTTCTTCTAGTTGTCATGAGATATTCATTCTAATCTTTACAAGGCACTAGTTAGTAAATATTTTTATTCTTTCTTTTTTTTTATAGAAAAAAAAAAGGAACTTTCTAGTTAGTAAATATTTTTATTCTTTCTTAATTTAGTTGGTAAGGATAATATTAAAAACGATTTAAATTTTATGATAACTTTAATTTTTTTATTTATTTTTCAGAATTGATAATTTGTATCTTATAATAATAAGGATGAGAGAAAGTAATTCTTACCATTAACTCTAATACTTTTTACTTTTCTATTCTTTTTATATAAGTCACTTATACATTATTTTTATAAAATAAAAAAAATTAAATAGATAATTTTTTTATATTTGTCTTTATAAATAAAGGTGCACACATTTTCTCACTTCTCTTTATCTATCTGTATTTATATTTCCCTCTTCTCTCTTTCTTGCATCAATTAATTTATTAATAAATATTCTCTTATCATAATTATAATACCTAATTAGAAATTTAATTTAATTCTAAATATAATATCTCTATCAACTTTATCTCCCATATTTAATCACTTTTTTCAAATCACCCCCATCAACACTCCTTTAACAATAATTAGACACTATATTGATTCATGGATTTGTAATTTTCCTTAAATATAACTTCCCTTAACTAATTTAACTAATATCCTTTATTTCCCTAAAAAAATTAATTAAATCTTATATTTAAGATTGGAAAGAGTATAAGCTAGCAAGAAAAAAATTGTCAAAAGCTTATTTATTACTTTAAATTGACCTGCATTTTAAAATAAATATTTTAGATACAAGTGACTAATAAAAATAAATAAAAGGGTACTCTTAAGGTACCGACTATTAATTCTTACATGCCAAATAGTTAAAAGAATTAATTGTCTTAAAATTTAAATGTATTGCCTCAAATAGTTGGATTTGTGCTTTTGCAATGAAAGATTTGTTTAGCTGGGTTCAGTCACAAAAACTATTTGAGAGATGTATTTGCTGTGCACGGAATTTTGTTAACTTAATCAAGAAGATGGAATATTGGGGTCAAGGAACGACAGTTACGAATTTGGCGATGTATTGTTATTAAAAAGGCCAATATTTCTCTGACTCAACCTCTTCTATATACTTTTTTTTTTAAATACCAGGGCAAGTCAAAGATTGATAATTACAATATGCTTAAAAGACTTTAGACTACCCTACATTATCATGTGGTATGCATTTGCCTTTCAGTAAAATTTAGAAAATGCAAGGTGAACTTAAGATGAGACTATAAAAAAATAGAAAAGACTTGTGAGGAGCAATAATGCAATCATGTGATTTGATATGAAATATAATTCATAAATCGATAAATCACCATTCCCCTTTTAGTTATAAGAATATCTGGAAAACTTTTGCTAATTTTAAAGTTGGAAATGATAGCTAGACGTATATAGATAATGTATAATGAGTTTTCAAACTTTGACAATTCATCATGCTATTATTTAAATTAAAGTCTTAAAAAGGGATTATATTATAATGCCAGAAAGTGGTCCTATTTATTTAATATTTCTTATTGTTTATGTTAGTTTTAAATGGTATTTCTCACACTTGGTGACTTTATATGTCATATAATTTCATAATCAAATGAGTCTCTCTCCCTCATATACTGAGAGAGATTAAATTAGATCTTGCTGGTAGCTATGAGATTTTCGTGAATAGAATATGTAATTATAATTAATGTGGTTGATGAGAAACTATGTGCACCATTTTCTTAATTAAAAGATATGTGTACCACACTTGTTAACGTTTGTTTGGCCATAATGTGCACCACACTTTGGTTTTACGTCATATATATATATATATATATATATAACAATATATATTCAAATTTGCCATGATCAGACAGATTATTTTGAGCTTGTTAGCTAATTTCATCTATTCATTTGGTAGCGATATCATCCCACAACAAAGGTCGTAGCCTTAAATAAGCTAAGTTTGAGAAAGTTAAATCAGGAGATTATTTACTTTAGTAGCAAGCAGCGAAGATAGAGATAAAAAAAAAATCAATGAAAGTAGAATCAATTTCTATGTAGGCAATAACAAAATTACTATTGGAGTCCAAACAAATGTATTAAAAAAAACTACATATACACCTCTTAGAACTCCAATGATCACAAAAACTGGACAATAATAGAGATCATTCCTTGAAAAATGAATAGGTGTCACTGTTAAAACTTGTGTGTGTTATCCTTTTGCTCACTAAAAAATGGATTAATGGCGTAGTAGTTGTGAAACAAATTTATTTAATTGCTCTGTTTTTTCAAGAAAAGAGAGCCATTTTTCTTAATTTCAAAAATTTATTTAATTGCTCACAGCAGAAGAAATCAAGACAACAACCAGGAAATTTAAAAGTAAGCCAATCACTATTTGATTTTAACTCAATTATTTATGGAGGAGGGTCTGAAGCATATTCATTAACTATGGTGTGTCAGATTTTGATTTACGAAATTTGGCAAACTAAAACAGGAAGCCTTCAAACTAGAATTGGGACCCACCGTTTTGTGATTATACTTTTTAATTAAATTTGCATGATTAAAAGCCCAGAGATGCTAAAATTGAACAATCATAAAGAATGTATAATTGTGATTAGTCGTAATCATGGATAGTGCATGGTACATCATTTGGATTTTCGAATTTTAATAATTTTGTTCGGCGTACACCATGTGAGTGGTCATATTCATGCATATGGAATTATTAATTATAGTTTCTATATAGATGCGTGTGTGTGTAAATTCCCTCACAAACGCTCGCACGCGGATGGCTAAGAGTGGTCCTTTGACAAAATTAAAGGCCAACTGTTAGTCAATGAAAATTAAAAGATAATTAAACAAATTACTAACGTGAATAATGGCATACTATTCTATTTTTTTTTAAAAAAAATACAGGCATACTATTTAGATGAAAGATATCCATCCAAGATAATGGGTATCCTAAAATGTTTTATACCTTGTCCTATTAGATCCAAATTTAAAATATATAATCGAATTTTGTCGTTAGTTGTCACTCAATTACTCAATTAAGTTAAATTATGCTCCATTTTTTTGTCTGCAATTATGCTCCATTTCATATGTGTTTGTTTCATGGCACATCTTTTTTATTTTAAAATGTTAGTCCTTGTGCTGGACGTACAAATTATACTGATTTCCTCTGGAAAAACCAAATAAAATGTAAAAAGTAAATCGCCAAACGAGCAATAACATTAGAAAGTAGAGAGCAATCTTGATTTCCTTTGCACTTTTTATAAACCAAATATGACCATATGTGTGTTTTGTATTATTTTTTTTTGCCAGCCATATATGTTTTGTGTTTACGAAAAGGAATATTTATTAAAATATATTTAAATGATTGATGCTAATGCAATAATTTCTAGCTTCCAATAATAAGTAATTTAATAATTACAAACGATAAAGAATAGGCGAAAACACAAATATTTATATCATAAGTTTTAAATTTAAAAAATATAATTTTTATTTATTTTCGCATGACTTGTGTTTCCAAGCACAAAACCAAAATGTCATGCTTTTTGACCATTTCTAAATGTAAGACACTTGTAAAGGTATCGTACATTAAGAAAATTAAGATTTTTTAAACCTCATAAAATTTAACATATTTTTGAAAAAAATAAAACTACAAAATATGGCATTTTGGACCAATTATGATTGGATCAGTGTTTTGCTTGTATAGAAAGATTTGACAGGATAAAAAAGTCATTACAATATTGTGTCAACATTTTTTTTTATTACATAAGATCGGGATCGAATTCAGATTTAGTGTCATATAAAGCACTAACCATACCACATAATTTAGATGTCGTCGGTACAATATCGTGTCAACGTTAATGGTGCTGGCAAACACAAAACAGAGAAGGTGTTGAATGTTGGGGTGTATACTTGGAAACGGGGTGAGTGAATAAAGGTGATGCTTGTTCCTAAATGAAAAAATGATGCCAGCACCTCTTATGTCTGTTTTGATTTTAAATATATTACTTTATTGATTTTTTTTAGAGATATTAATAAAATCAAATAACTTACTTAATCATATTATATGTAATACATTATTATATTATACTCCCTCTAGTCTTTATTATAAGATACTAACTACCAGCATCAAGTGTATCTAATTAACTCATTTATTACTATTTTTTCTTTATGTCCTCATTTTTAACTCACCCATTTAAATTTACATCATTAAAATAAGAGTAAAGTTAAAAATATCTATTAATTCTAAAGGGTAAAGTTGAAAATATCTATTAATTCTGAATCAATTTAATTATTTAACTTTCATTTCTTAGTCTGCGAGAAATGGCAGTTATAACCTAAGGATCAGCAGAAGTTAAACAAATTAGTTTTAAAAAAATATAAATATAAATGCTTTAAATTTAATTGAATAATTTTTTTAATTTTTTTAAAAAAATTAATTGAATTTTATATTTAAGATCAAAACTGATAATATTGTGAAAATAGAGTTGAAATCATTGAAGTGGGTTTTAATCTGAATTCTTGTTTGTTTAGGTGCACTAAAAGTGGGTTGTGGAAGTCAGACTTGGATCCAAAAAGGCACAAAGAGAGATTTGTGCAAGGAGGGAAGTTGCAATGGAGAGGATCCAAACTCATGGAAGTCACTCTCCCATGCTGTACAAAAAATCGCGGGTTGTTTTTACCATTATGCCCTATCCGTTGTTCACACGTAGCCGCAAAATACTACGTAGGATCTGATTTCAGATTATATATATTGTTTTAATGCCTAAGTATTTTTAAAAAGAAAAAAGAAAAAACCGCGTGTGTAAGAAAATTCATATAAAATATGTTGAAAAACTAATATAACATTCGAGGAATTCTTAAGTTAATTACCTCAACTTATATATAATGGGAAAAATGTTTAGCTATGCATGAAAACTTTAAAATATCTTGAATAAATTTGTACAATATATCCAACAATTGTTAGTCTAATTAATAAGAATCTGTACCATAACCTACACACTTATTTGTTTTTTGTTTGGACAAAACTACACAATTCTTTTGTGATCGAGTATCTCAATTAGTAGACTCTAATTAGTTTTTTAAGACCTAATGCACCTAATGAATACTTCAATCTATTTTTGACGTTGCAAGTTGCAACATCTATTTGCTGGAAAGCTACAGAAAAAAGGGTATAATATATTCTTCACTGATTTGATCAGATCTTTCGATTATTTTAACTGATTCATCCGTGGCGTTGATCGGTCACGGTCAAATTTTCTGATCAATTCATTTTTCATATGCTAATTAAGGGATGATAGATAAAAATATAATAGAAAAATTTCTTAGTGCATTATTAGGATAAATTGTAGTTAGAAATAATACTTTAATTAACGAAGCCCAAAAAATAATTTGAAGTATGCTAGGCACTTCTAACGGAAGAGATTAACAAAATGGACGTAATAGGGAAATGGGAAAAAAGAAATATAATTAATGGATATAAAAACAATATGTGATTTTTAAACAATAATCATACTGTGACAATTTGATATAATTTACAATCACTTGCAATATTTTAGGAAGAGAGAATAAACCGAATATAGAAGAATATTGAAATAGGATTGAAAGCATTAAAGCAATACATATATATAATCATGGTATATTAAAATACTAATAGTTTGTATTAAAAAAAAGTTCTACTAGCATAAACGAATGACTCATACTTACATCTATTTTTTTAGGTTATCCAATCATATATGATTATATGTTCCATTTATTGTATTTGAGTTTATAACTAAATGTTAATAATTCAAACATAAGACACATGATCATAAGTTATTAGAGAACTTGACGAAATTGATATAAAAATTTTGACCTAACTATTTCCTAAACAAATATACTTGATTAATCCCCAATCCGTCGTACTCATAGCAAGTGTTCTTCAAAAATCTTGTAATATAAAATCCTCCAAATATACTTCATCTAATTCTAAATATGAGACAGATTTGGTTTTATTTGAAAAGGATAAAGAAATTAAATAAACTATATCATATGTTGTATTTGATTAAATTATATATTGGTTTATAAATTAGATAAAATAGTTTAGAAAAAAAGTAAATATAAATTTTTTAAATTAATTTAATTAATTTTTAATAGTTTTTTAAAAAGTTATTTAATATTTATCAGTATGGAGTAATTAATTATTCTCACTTATAGTGTCCGATTCATTTAGATTTAGATGTCGAAGTCGTTGGCAAAAAAATGGTTATGGAAGTCTCTTGGGGGAAAAAAATCAAAGCCAATTAATTAAAGGTGAATTTAGAGGTGAAAATAGGTCAAACTCTTAAGAGGGGCTTACGGCTTTACTTACATAAAATCAAGATATATTTAATAAATAGGTCAAGCTTAAATCCATCATATTAGCAGGCCTCTCTACAAACTTATAGGCCTGACCTAGTTAATTTTTTTAATTTATACTGTACTATCATATAAATGTATATATATAGTATCATCTAAATAATTTTATAAAATATTTATAAATTTACCAACTTAACCTTAATCCCTTTTTTTTTACATTAACCTTAATCCCAAGTTTCACATCTCATTATCATTACATTTAACCCTTAGCTTTCTTTCACATAAAAAATTTGCCACTACCTCTTTTTTCTTCAACTGCTCGGGATAACAACATGAACTCCCTCCCTCTCCCTTAATTGTCATGTCCACCATAATAATATAATAATCTTAGTAGAAAGAATTTGTCTCAATTTATTTAAAAAAAAGAGGTAAAATCTAGTTTTATATGTTTGTTATTATACTTAATCAATTTTAGAATATATAACACATTAGTCAACATATGATTAGTTTTCATTATTCCTACTTACTTGAACAATTCTTATCAATAGACATTATTTTCTTTTCCTTATTGCCCTCATATTACAATGAAAATCAATGTTAAGCTTTTAAAGCATAATTTAGGATTGTAAACAAAGCGTGAATGAGTTATATATGAATTTGGAAGTATGGGTTTTAAAGATTATTTAAAGGTTTATATTTTAAATAGGCATTTAAACAAGCCTTAAGGCCTTTTGAAGGCCCAGACTTAGGCCTAAAACAAGTAAAATTCTCCTATAAACAAGTGAAATCATTTTATGAACAAGTGTATAATTTTTCGTAAATAAGTATAATATCTTATAAACAATACATTAATTTCTAGTTGTCAAAATTGCACACTTGTTCATAGAATAATTATACTTGTTCATGGAATAAAGGGTATTATTGTCTTATCACCTGAAAAACTTATTTTCATTTTGGTCCTTATACTTTAACTAAAATTTCAGAATGTTTTAAGATTTAACTGAAATTAATTTCCTTCCTTAGCTCTTAATTAAAATTCTCCCTTAAAAAACCATTAATGAGGATCTCCTTTGTAATGAGTGATCTTAGTTTGAAGTTTATATTTAAATACATGAGGATCTTGTTCATATGGGTTACAACTTACAAGGATAAAACTGCTCTTTGAGAAAAAATTACTACTATAGAATTCTCTATATTTGACAATTGTTTTTACCCATATCTGCCATTTATTTTAACATCTCATGTGTGTGTGTGTGGCGGTTTAAAAATTATCTTATATTTTTCATTATATGTGACAGTTTTACAATAAGAAACATCATGTATGGGTCACACACACACATGGTAGTTGTTTTATATATGTATATATGACGGTTTTATATGAATAATCGCCAAGTATATCATTTTCTGTTTTGTAGAATCAATCATAATCATTTATCTTACATTCTATTTATATTGAAGCCCTGGAGAATTTGATGTCCTCTATAGACCAATGTCTACCTGTTTATGATTTTATTTAATTTTTTGTCATAGAATATTATTATATATATATAAGCACATTTTAATTTGTGCATTTATTATATGCATATATGGTTGATTGTATATATTTATATATATTCTAGGACAAAAAATTAATTAATTATAATAAATTAAGCCATCTGAAGCAGTAAGACATTAATCATAAAAGGGCAGAAGATTTATATGTGGAGCTCAATAAATGGACTGCAAAACACAATAAAGATGATCGATCACTGCAAAACATAATAAATATATATAATGCATATAATTATCATCATCAATTAATATATAATAAAGCATCGTATTTCAAATCAAACTAACCCCAATCGATCAGATCGAGCAACTAAGATCAAGCATAACAATATAATATATATCATCATATTAGATTAAAAAAATAAGGGAAAATTAAAAAAAAAAGACAATCAAAATAGAGAAAAGACAAATCAGAACAACAAAATCGAAAATTCCAAATCAGTCACTTTGTACCTTCTTTTTCTGTAATTACGAGAGTGCCATTGGATTTTTAACAACACGAATATCTTAATTCAGAGCAAGAGTATCTCAATTAACAACACAAGAATCATTTGGTACTACGTATTTACGTTGTGAATTGTTTATGCTGCTGCTGTTAATTGAAATACTCTTGTTGTCAGTTAAGATACTCATGTTGTTAAAAATCCAATGGTACTTTCGTAATTACAGAAAATGAAGGTACAGAGTGACTGATTTGGTATTTTCAATTTTTCTGTTCTAATTTGTCTTTTCATATATTGACTGTCTTTTTCTAGAATTTTCTCAAAAAATAATGGGAACAAATTAATTAAAATTCTTACTTTTATTGACAAAGACATACATACAAAACCCACAAGATTAGCTCACGAAGCTAGCATATATATATATATATATAAAGCATCAACTTCTTCAAATAATTAATACAACAAAATTTTCAAAATTTCGTCAAACATACATACAAAACCTACAATAGATTCAAAAAAATCTCAGCAATAAACAATCAATTTTTCATAATAAACTACACTTAAAGGAAGAAAAGTTTGCACTTTTATGCAATTAATTCAAAACTTGTACAGTTTTGAAGAACACCACTATATAACTTACCCAAAATCAGCTACCTACTTACAAATTGACTAGTGCATTCACAAGGTAGATCATCACAGTAGACATGGGAAGGAGAAGAATCATAACTATTTCAGCAACAAAAGATAAGTAAATCAAAGTGGATATGTCAGAAGTGGTGGGAGGTGTTGAGACGAGAGCATAATAAAGGGTTTATGGAATTTGAAATCGTGAAAATATGGTTTAAGATGTCAGTTTTTAAAAGCATTTCTATTATAATTGTTTAAAAAAAATAGTCAAATATAATGTATATTGTGGTTGTTTTATAAAAAACCATTATATATATACTAGTTATATCTGGTGCTTTTTTATTTTTGTATATATGACGTTTCTTTATACAACCGTGATATATGTCAAGGACAAATAGCAATTTAAATTTTGTCTCTTTATATATGATAGTTGTTTAAAAACCGTCGTATATGATTCTCATATATACATCGTTGTTTTGTAAAACCATTATATATATCAAAACGGGACGTCGATTCAAATCTCGCATATTTATATATGGTTAGGGTTCTAACAACTGTGATAAAGAGCATCATATATATACAAATATGTGGTAGTGTTTACATGGCCTTTTTACATATTCATAATGTGCAATACACTTGTTGATTATAATAAAAAGTGCGCATGGATTTAAGTTTATTATATCTATGTAATGTATTGCATGTATATATTGAAGTGGATACCTAACTTAGCGTTGAAGCTCCCCCTTCCTCGTCTGTGGGTGGGAGGAGGTTCGAACTTAAATTCCCCCTTTTGTCAAAAAAAAAAAAAAAATTAGCCATCCCCAATCGCGAGTCATGGGTCCAATGGCCGGAGCTCTAGCGTGGGTTTAAGGTTCATACAATATTTTATTTAAAAAAGGGCATGAGCATTTTAGTCATTTTTTCATGAGAATTAATTTTTCTTTGCCCCTAGATCTGATATTTAGGAATTTTTTAGATCTAATATGAAATTAATTGTCTACAAATATCTCTGAAAGAAATTCTCCCTTAAAAATAAGGTTACAAAAAAAAAGTTTTGGAAAAAAATCAAAAGTACGAGGGACATTCATGGAGGAAAGTAACGTAGCACACAGAATTAAATACAAACAAACAAATTAATAAAAAGTGAAGAGTTAATCAAAAAGGGGTTTAAAGAATAAACACATAAATTAGATGGTGTGATTGGCAGAGGGCATCATTTTCCAAGTGTAAAGCCAGTTCGGGGTTCCTTCTTTCCGCTGTTTTCGTGTAAAGACACATAGAGAAGCTTATAAAAGCAGCCCTATTGGCTTCACGCTTCCATTCAAACCACTCTCCCCTTCTCCATTTTATTACTCCACAAAATCAAAACCCCTTTCCACTCTCTTTTTCTTTGAAAACTGCACTCTCCCCTGTTTTCATTTTGCTTAGAACAGAGAGATATCAGAACTTATACACACAGAACACACCAACTGCATCAGACAAGCCTACCTCCATGTCTGACTCACCCCTCACCCCTCTCTGTCCTATTATATCTCTCCTCTTTCCTCTTCTTCTTATCTTCATCGTCTTCTTCAGAAGAAGAAAGCAACCCAGGCTTAATCTTCCCCCTGGAAGAATGGGTTGGCCTTTTATCGGCGAAACCATTGGCTATTTGAGGCCTTATTCTGCTACTACAGTTGGAGACTTCATGGAGCAGCACATGGCAAGGTCTGAAATTTTGCTCTTTACTTGCCTTTTTACAACTTCGTGTAAGCTCATAAACTTGCCTTGTGGTTTTTAGGTATGGTAAGATTTACAAGTCCAAGTTGTTTGGGGAACCGGCTATCGTGTCAGCTGATCCAGGGCTGAACAGGTACATATTACAGAACGAAGGGAAATTGTTCGAATGTAGTTACCCCAGTAGCATTGGAGGAATCCTGGGAAAATGGTCTATGTTGGTGTTGGTGGGCGACATGCATAGAGACATGAGGGCTATATCTTTGAACTTTCTTAGCCATGCGAGGCTACGAACACATCTGTTCAAGGAGGTTGAGAAGCATACCCTGCTTGTTCTTAGCTCATGGAGGGAAAATTGTACGTTCTCCGCTCAAGATGAAGCCAAGAGGGTAATTTTTTGTTTTGTTTTGTATTCTGTCTTGAGTC
Source organism: Acacia concinna (assembly GCA_037177275.1). NCBI lineage: Eukaryota > Viridiplantae > Streptophyta > Magnoliopsida > Fabales > Fabaceae > Acacia > Acacia concinna. The sequence continues at coordinate 724,995 of JBAGKO010000002.1, read as the reverse complement.
CAGTGATTTGGAGTGAAAAACAAAGGAGTTGAAAACTAAAAAAGGCGTGTTTGGTTTGAATTGCAGTTCACCTTCAATCTGATGGCAAACCATATCATGAGTTTGGATCCTGAGAATCTTGAAACAGAGCTGTTAAAGAAAGAGTATGTGACGTTCATGAAGGGGGTGGTTTCAGCTCCTTTGAATTTTCCAGGAACTGCGTACTGGAGGGCCTTAAAGGTGAGAGGATATGAATACCCACGCTTGAAATCTTACATAGAGCAGAACTCAACTGTACTAATTGACTATATATTTAAATCTGTTTCAGTCTCGGTCAACCATTCTGAATTTCATAGAGGGGAAAATGCAAGAAAGAGTGAAGAGACTCGAGGAGGGGAATGGAAATCTGGAGGAAGAAGATCTTCTGAACTGGGTTCTGAAGCATTCGAATCTCTCGACAGAGCAGATTCTGGATTTGATTTTGAGCCTGCTCTTCGCTGGACATGAAACTTCATCTGTAGCTATAGCTCTTGCTATTTACTTCTTACCCGGCAGTCCTCGAGTCATACAGGAACTAAGGGTAAGCAAGCAAGAACGACGTTAGTGATGCTTCAAATTCATCTAAGTCACGCAACCTCAAAAGTCTTTTTTGTTTTTTTTTACAGGAAGAACACATAAAAATAGCGAAAGCGAAGAAGGAAGCAGGAGAAGTGGAATTGACTTGGGAAGACTACAAAAGTATGGAACTTACTCACTGTGTAAGCTCTCTCTCTCTCTCCCTCCCTCCCCCTATTAACTGCCTAGAAGTCAGAAGTGACTGGTTAGTCAAAAATATCAGTTCGTAGTTAGTAAATTGCTACCTTGACTGTGAAGGTTGTGAACGAGACACTTCGACTGGGAAACGTTGTGAGGTTCCTTCACAGGAAGGCTCTCAAGGATGTTAGGTACAAAGGTAGGAGGATGGATGTTTCAATGGTTTTTTAAGGTTTATATAATTCAAAGAATAGAAAAGTCTTCGGTGTGAAATCCAAAGAGTTTTTTTTATTTTTTTTAATGAAGAAAATGCTTAATGCTAGTTGTGTGTTCGTTATTATTATTATTATTTTTTTTTGAAGGTTATGACATTCCATGTGGGTGGAAAGTGTTGCCTGTGGTTGCAGCCGTGCATCTGGATCCTTCACTTTTTGACCAACCTCAACACTTCAATCCATGGAGATGGATGCAGGTCACTTCCTTCTTCTCTCTGCTTATAGCCCTACACAGTAGACAGCACGCCTTCTCTATAATTATTGTCCCTTTTCCTATAGCCCCGTATGATATGGCTTCCCTTTCTTTTTTCTCTTTGCCCAAAAAAAATCATGGGAATAAAAAGATTGAGACGCAGAGGTCCCAAAGCACTTGAATTGGTTATTGGTCCTTCCCCTGTGGATCCCCACACCGAATCACTCCCCCTCTCATTCCCAACAGGTAAACTTGAGGGGGTTGGGGTTTTTGCCATAAAAATAGCTCTAGTCTTCTCCTCTAGTTATCTTATCTTCCTTTCTAGAACACGACATCATATTTATTGGGTACGGCGTTTCATACCTCTCACGTAGGTACACATGTTGTACGGCGTTGGAAAAAAAATAAACCCAACCCCTACAAACTACAGTAAGAGTTGCTATATCCAAACGTGGTGAAGACCCAGGCTTGAGTTGCTATCATTTTAGATCCTGGGTCTAGAATTTTACCTTCAACTCTGTGGTGGTGGTGGTGGTGGTTGAGCTAAAGGGCATGATCAAATCATTAATGCCCTCTCAAAATCATCCTCTTCAGAATGGCCAGGGAATGATTAGGGTTATTCTTTTGCTTGGAAGCACATACATATTAATCAAGTAGCTCTAGAGAGAGATATATATATATATATGTAGTTGATAATGATAATGGGGTACACAGCGAAAACAACACCATCCAGGGATGTGGGCCTCGTGGGGTCCAGGGCCATCTTCGTCGAGGCCGTTAGGGCAAGTGTATCACAAATAGGAAGGTGATGAGGGCTACATTACAAGAAACAACACAACAAAGAGGAGGAGAGAAGAGGCAGGGGTGGATCATCATGGATATGATAGTGAGATTAACCTTGCTCGGAGATATTATTGGGATGAACTGTCTTGATCATTGGGGAATACGAAGGATTTTTGCTATCAATGTGTAGGATCGATAGGGAAAGGTTTTAGCAAGCATGAGAAGTTCAATTGTTTGAATTGAAATGTTTAGTGTGTGTTTGGTTTCACTTCAATTTGACACCATGGTTTTGGCCTACACCATGCATGCTGTTAAAAGTGAAATGACTAAACATCCTTTTAAAACCCAAAATAACTTCTAACATTCAAAACCATTACTTAGGATTAAGGTATCCAAACACTCTTAAATTTTCTACTACCGTTGGTTGGCACTAAAACCATCGTTTTGAGCTTAAACTATAGTTTTTTATAAGCAATCTTTTTGACTATTTCAGAGTCTATTCTTCAAAACTTATTATTATCTAAGGTCACTTTTTTTACTCTCTACAAACTATTCTTCAAAATTTATTCCACACACACCTTTAAACCACTAATACATGTGGTGTTAGAAATTTGAATCCGCATGGATACAGAGAGTTACCTTTGTTTGAGAGCGTAATGGTCAAAACTGACCTAGTTATGTGGCCACATAAAAAAGAATAAAAGAATAAAAGAATAAAAGAAAGAGATAGGAGTGGGGTATGTGGGGCCCAATGGATGCGCTGCGAGGAAGAAGATGATGATGGTCAATGATCAACGATCAAGGATGAATGATGAATGATGATGGGTCTTTTTGTGAACGTGTGGGCGAGGGCAAAGGCCACGGGAGGTTCAGATGATCATTAATGCCCCCATGTGGAAGTGGGGTTCTCACGTGCACGTGCATTTCTGACTTTTTATCTTTTCCTCTCTGTCCTATACCCATTACCCCCTACCATCCCCTTTACTTTTCCCCCCTGGCCCCACCTGTTCTCATAAATAAATAAAATACTCTCCATTCTCCATACCATATGATTCACATCAAAGTCAATAATCCAGAAAGTCATTTAGCCACCATAGCTTTAGCTAGTGGCAATCGAGGAAGGCCCCAAAACGGCATATGTCAATTTATAACAAAATAACAACATGAAAGCGACACCACGCCGCACCACCACCACCATCACCAGGAGCAGCGGAAGAAAACCAAATCTATCATATATCCATCTTCTGCCTCAGATTGTGGGATATGGCCTTTGTCTTGTTTACTATATTAGAGAAGAATCTTAATTCATATGGACATGTATCACAATTGACAAGTCCTTATACATATGTATCATTATTGATTATATTGGATCTTGGTGCAGAACAACAATAATGGTAGCAGTATTGCTAGTCGTGAAGGCTCTTGCCCTAGTGCAAGCGGCAACAGTACGGTGAGCCAAAACTTCATGCCGTTCGGCGGAGGCCCGAGGCTGTGCGCCGGATCCGAGCTGGCTAAACTGGAAATGGCAGTGTTCATTCACCATCTCATCCTCAACTTTCACTGGGACTTAGCTGATGAGACTGATCAAGCTTATGCCTACCCTTATGTCGATTTTCCCAAAGGCCTGGCCATCACAGTCCAACGTCACTCTTTGATTTGATCCATCTATAATATAAAGCTATATATATGTATACAGTTTCAGAATTAGGGGAATGATTAATTATTATTGTTGTCGTCGTCGTCGTCATCATTATTATTAGGTACCTGTTATATCCATCAAGTTCGTTAAATAAAAATGAGACATCATATCACGCGAATGAATAAAATTTGTCGCAAGAATTACACCACCACTACGTTACATGTCATGTTTCTGTTAAAAGGACTTGGTGACAAATTCTTACTACGTACTTCTCTCTCGGATTTTATCAGAGACGAGCCAAGATGCCAGATCGATCGTGATGATTCACACATAATTAGTGTACAAATTCAAATCCTTTTGACTTTTATTAGCATGAACAAATGGGAAGACAAAAGAGAGTTAATTAATTCAGAGTGCATTATGCGCAGCATATCAAGGTCGTAGGACCACTTCTAACTTATTCCTCCAGTTACCTCTGCATTTTCTTCTTCCTCCCTCGTACCCCACCATGCACCTACTAATATTGTACATTTCATAATTCATATATTCCTCCCAGAAGACAGGACATGTCTTCATAATATTAACTCATTTATATATCTATGATCATAGTATTTTGTTTTGATCATCTATCTCCGTCTTCACCTGTAATATAATCTACCTTTTGCCCTTTTGTACCATATATATATAATCCACTTATCCTCCATGCATATATATTATATATCCATTTCCTTGCTTTTTAGTTTAATTAACTTATCTTTCAAAGAGATCGAATAGATCTGGTCCTAGCATCGCTAGCTGTCTCAGTTATGGAAACACTGCACATTATTACGTATGCCAGTTGACATAAGTATTGTTTCTCGCGTTATATATATCTCACCTTAATTATTCCAATTATACGTTTCTGTCCTGAGATTTAGACGGTTTTGTATGCACAAAAGGCAGAGATGCAAACATGGCGAAGAACGGAATCATTGTATGGAAAGACTTTTTTATGGTGCAAGTTGGCGTGTAGATGTACTCTCATTATATTCATGGTTCATTATTGGATATAATACTGCGTGAATCATGTATTCTCATTTCACGATACAATCTTAATGTAGGCTTTTACTTTATTTACTTCTGGGAGAGACTAATTATGCCTGTCGCACGCACAAGTTGCGAATCCGATCCTTTTGACTTTGTAATAATTTGAGTAATTAATTAAAGTAGAAACAGAGCCAAGTATCATTTCACCGAAGCCAGGCCTTTAAGAAACTTTCAATATTTCCTATGCATTCGGAATTTTAGACCTCCTAGTTAAATTTTCCTGGTGTGCCAGCTACTCCTCACTCTATTTCTTACATATTCTTCCAGAACCGAAGAAATTAAAATCACAAACCTCATCAACTCTGTCTTAAATCTTAACAATTTTTTTTAACTTTATTTATATTTAATATACTCCTTCTAGTAGTCTAAGAAATGATAATTAACTTATTAAATGTATCAAATTGATTTTTTCTAACTTTACTCATCATATTAATTGACTTTTGAAAAAGAGAGAATAATGCAATGAGCCACATTCAATTTAGTATCATGTATGGTCAAAATTGATAAATAAGTATTAATTATTCTTAAAGTAACTTATATTGTAAATTAAAGGGAATACATTATGTTATACCCTATTAAAAAAATGTCTATACGATAATAAATAAAAGAAAAATTGTATATTCATATGAAAAATTTAATAATATAACTTATAAATAAGATAAAGAAAAAAACCTTTAATTTGTGACTGATAAATATACTGAGAGAGCATCAATAAAGTATATATCTAATTTTGATATTTTTGTGTTGGATTTGAGTAGTATTTTTTTTTTTAATAGGAACTGAAATCAACCCACAAACGATCGGGGGTACTCAGCTCATTACAACCTAACAACCTCCATATATCAGCCACCACTACTTCTTGAACAAAATCAAAGGTGGAATATTATTTACTATATTCAAACCCCGTATTTCAAATTTTGACGACTGGATCAAGTGATATAACCAATTATCAAAACTAAATGCGTGGAATAAAATTTCAAACGAAACAGACCAATATTGTACTTATATGTAGCTAAACCAAATTTTAGTTCATTTTTTTATGAATGCAAAAGAAGAATGTCCTTCTTTAGAGTTATGTGAGAATGATTAATGTCCTTTCGAGTGTCATTGAGAGGAATCTATCATTCACATGTTAAGAGATTGTGAGACCGCAAATTCAATTTGACTTTTTATTGTTAATTCTTTATATTATAGTACTTTTTTTAGTGGTAACTTGCATATTTGATTACAATGGAATAGTCAACATAATGCAGGATCATACTTATTTGATAGATGGCCCTGGATGAAAATCTTTGGTCTAGCTTGCTAGATCATTTAGAAAAATAGATGCAGACATTATTTTTGAAGGTAGTAGTAACATCGATATATCTTTAATTCACCAATGCAAATACTTACTTTGGGAAGATGTGGAGAGTGGAAAACTGGTCACAAGGTGTACAAACTCTCAAGCAGACTTCAAGAAAAATGTTGCCAGCCACCAGACGGATTCATATGGGTAGATGTCGATGGTTTAGTTAAATCACAGTGGAGAGCGGTAGCTAAGGGCGTGCTACATAAGTGACCATATAGGTAATTGGTTAGGTGTGTTCTTGCAAAATTTAGGGACCTGCTCACCTACGATTGTAGAAATTCTAGCAATTTACGTATGCAGGACTGAAGGTGTTTGAAGAGATGTGCCTCAATGAAATACGTCTGTATTTTGACTCTATAGAAGCCATTCGCACACTAATAGTTGACTGTAGAAATTATCATCCTCTTCAACAAGAGATTTATGACGTCAGAAATCTCATCTTCCCCAATTGAATCTTTAGATTATATACGTCCATAGAAAGGCAATGAAATGTGTAAATTTTATAGCAAACATAGAGCTAAACATCATCACCTCATCACCAGCTTTGTGTTCGAATCTTATGTTAGCTTATCTAAGCTAAAATTATATCTAACTTTTTATTTTGACTCTAATAATTCTTACGACTTCGTGTTGTTCTTCAAACTCGAAGTATATCATTTGCCATTTAATATAAGAAGAAGAAGAAGAAGAGAACGGAGATATTCTTTTTTTAAAAAAAAAAACTTAGTAAAAAGTTATTGCAGAGTGTAAACTTTGGGATTATGAGTGCCATATATTTAATAAGGTAAAAATAAAAAGATCAAATTAAAATTTCAGACAAAAAAGCATTCATTCCTTATATTAAAAACACTTAAAGAGAAGTTGTTCCTTGTAAAAAAAAAAATGACCAAAGGGGATCTGTACACAATCATAAGACGTAATTATGATACATACACAATGGAGAACAAAGCAAGATAATGCACATCGATTTAATGACAGGCAGGGGTTAATTGATGGGGGCCTCCTGGTTAGGTTAACTTTCGTTGTCGGATGCAATTATATAATTTATGAGTTTCTTCATTTATATATATATAATGATGTAGCTTCATCTGTGGTCTGTGAAGATACACGTTATGGATCAAAACTTGAATTGCGTATACTTCTTAAACAGATAAATATTGAAGTTGTGTGTTACTCGAAATTCACAAGTTGAGCTCAATTGTCGCTACCTTTCAAATACCAAATCCACTAACTTGGCTGTTCGGAGCTTTCATTCTCCAAAATGTCGACGTGTAAACGATAATTCTAATGTTACGTCAATTGGACCAAGAAATTCAAATTTTTTAAAAAATATAATACTACGATTATATACCTCACAACAAAAATAATTGATTTTGAAGATGTGTCATGTCAACGGGTAACCCTATCGCCTCATGCAAAGTCCATTTATTTCCACTATTGGCTTGTGGATTGAATAGTCAGGTATAAGATATTTTTTAATTTTGACGTTCAAATCACACGGTAGATTATTCATTTTCTTATTACTTTTTACTTTAGTTTATACAATTCTATTTATACACTCTTACAAAATTTTAACCCATTGACCAGAGTCATTAAACTTTAACCGATATAGAAATTTAATCTATTTGCAACATATTCATTTTTAATCATTTATCATTTTTAACTAAAGTATGAAGTACAATTTTCGTAGATATAATAATTAACTATGGCCTATGGGCATAAAATATATATGTAATTTCAGGCAAAATATATATGTGTGAGTGTGTGTGTAATTTTTTTCAAGTACTTCTATAAATCAATTGAAATGGTTTAGCCCAAGGAGAGGCCCGGCCCAATCTAGAATCATTGGAATTGCCCTGCGAATGTGCTTTGGAAGACAGATAGCATATGAAATGGGTTCATCTGTGAATGTTTGGGTTGTAGGCTGTAAAGGCCTTTTTTCGGTGTGGCGGTCTAGCCAAGTTTTTACCAAAATAGAGCTCACAGGCTCGGGCAGGCACTAACGGCCTGAAGTTACAACAACGGGATCGAACCCGTGACCTTCTCTCACTTGGGAGATACCATTACCACTAAGCTACAAGGCCTTTGGTGGTCGAGCCAAGTTTTGGCAGAACTTGAAAACACAAACAATTTAAACCAGCATGTTTTTATTAAAAAGCGACCACCGAGGTGAGGACTAAAACTAAGGTTAAGGAACAATTTTGTTCTGAAAATTTTAAAAGAGGAGTAATTTTGCCCCGACTGTTATTTTGGTTAATGTTAACCGTTAATGGATTAAATATGACTTATTTGATACATGCTTGATCTTGAGGATTAATGAGATTGTAGAGTTTATGCTAAAGAAGAAGAAGGGTTGCAATAAGCTCTAAATGCAAAATTTTTGCGTAGGCCAAAAAAAATGCAGGATTTTTGCAACATATTCTTTTTATAATCATTTAGCATTTTTAACTAATGTATGGAGTACAATTTTCATAGATATAATAATTAGTAATGCCCTATAGGAATAATATATATATATATATATAGTATTTCTTTTCAAGCACCTCTGTATAAGAAATTTTTGTGTAAATTTGATTTGACATGTCATTTGTGGTCAAACAAATTAAAATATAATAATTCATAACATTAATTATAATTGGCTGCTCATATATTTCATATTCTTATTTTTTTAAAAAATGAATGAATCCCTTAATTAAGATTTATAAGTAATGAAAAGATGAATCTTGTGAAATATTTTAATTTTATTAATATTCTAACTAATATTTATGAGGTGCGAAATCATTTAATGAACTATTATATTATAACTGGGCCAATTATAAATGACATAAACTAAGGTATTTCTTCTTTATATATCAAGTGAAATTATAAGCCCAAATAGAGGCTCGGCCCAATATAGAATCACTGGAAGTGCACTGTGAATGTGCTTTGGAATTGGAATAGCATTTGAACGGGTTCTTCTGTGAAAGTTTGGATTATAGGCTCTTTAGGCCTTTTTTTGCCGTAAACAGACGGCGTTTGTTTATATCTTTCCCTAATTAGGCCTCAGTTAATCCAATACCTTCATCATTGATGGGCAAAGCACCATTTTCAGACGCAGGCATAAAGCAATTAATTGAGATCCATATACTAGATGCCATGAATCATTTAATATGTTTATTTTTATACATAGAAGTTTAGGTAGATGTAGATGCCGATACCCTACCAAGGCCAAGGCAGACCCCCCAACCTCTTTGAGGATTTATGGGAAAAAATTACAGATGGCTCCACCAATTAAGTCTTCCCATCGAAGACGAGGGTTCGAACACACTCCTTTTTTATCGGGGTGGCAAGCCCTTAACCAATTACGCCAAACCTCATTGGCTAAATCATTTAATATG
>JBAGKO010000002.1:676821-698332 GCA_037177275.1 Acacia concinna | reverse complement strand
TATTTTTTAGTGTAAAAGTAACCATTAACTTTAAAAAAAGATGTAAAACTATTAACGTACTGTTTAAAACAGTGAAATCACTGTTTAAAACAGTAAAATTACTATTTAAAACTGTTAAAATACTGTTAAAAACCGTTAACTGTAACATTCTAATATGTTTAACTCCTTAGATGAAAAATTCAGGGTGAATAAAGGGCAAAAATCAGTAGAGAAAAAATTCTAAATATTTCATGAGGCTCTTATAAAAATTTTAGAATTTTTTCTCTGAAAATTTTTATCAGAATTTAGGAGTTCTAGGTGCCAAAAAATTCTAAAATTTTTATGAGAGCCTCATAGAACATTTAAAATTTTTCATCTACTGATTCTGGCCCTTTACTCACCTTAAATTCCTCATCTAGGGAGCTAAATATAACAGGATATTACATTTAACGGTTTTGAACAGTACTTTAACGGTTTGCACATTTTTCTAAAGTTCATGGTTATTTTTGCACCTAAAAATAGTTTATGATTATTTTTGTACTTTTGAGCAAACTTCATGATTATTTTCACACCTTAACCCATAAAAGTATATAAAGATATGGGTTTAATAAAATCGGATTGAATTTTGATTGAATTGAAGTCATTCATATATTAATGGTTGATGAAGGGAATCACCGCCCACTTCAACTTAAAATTGATGATGTTAGGTAACTCATTTTTTTTTTTCAATTGAGATATTTATATTATACATGCCTATAGAGAAATCATGTATTGAGTAGATTTTTTGGCTAACATAGCTCATATGACGAACATGGAGCTGAGCATTATAAACAATTCTACAGCTCGTGTTTGCATATAATGTTGGCAAACTTAAGCTAAAGATTGTATCTTTTTGTTTTATTTTATATCATCCCACAATTTTGATACCGTTTAGCAAATCCAAGTGTATCACTTGCTAGTCAATATAAAAAAAAAATCTATAATGATATTTAATTTTGAAAGTGAGAAAAAATATCACTTAAATTTTAAAATTCACAAATCAACCTTATCTTCTACGAGAATATAAAGATTGACTATAAAAATATAGTAATTGACAACTTTTTAAAAGAAAATTACTAATTTATAATTTTAAAGTTCAAATAATTTTTTTTTTTATCTTTGTCCCTTTACTTTAACAACAAAATGTAGATGCAAAATATTGCTTAGTTCCATAACACCTCACACGTCTTTCCATAGAGGAGACTCTGGGCTCTATGCTCTAAGGTGACAAAAAAATAAAGTGTGTACCTATGGCCCTCCAATATAATATTCTCCTAGTCTTAATTATAAGGGCACGTTGGCTTTTTTAAAGAATTTTAAGAAAATTTTAAAAAAATTAATTACATTACTTTAAGACGTTAAAATTTATTTATTTTTATTCAAATTATGTTATTTGACTTATGAACTAATATATAATATAATAAAACACAATATATGATATGATTAAGTAATGTGATTAGCTTTCTTAAGATCTTTTTAGGATTCTCTAAAAAAATCAGCTGACCCTTATAATTAGGATCGAAGGGAGTATATAGTTTAGAGAGAAAGACAAATCCAAAATTTTAAATAAGTGATTTTTAATAAAAATAAGTTATTAATTACTATATAAATTTAGTGAGTCCCAATACTTTTGTAGGGAATAAGATTTATTTAAGATTTTAAATTTTAAATGGTATTTATCTATCTCTTTTCCCATATTTATGTCAAAAAATAAAGATAAAAACATTTATGAAAAAAATAAAGAATAAGATGGGAGGCGGCTAGAGTGGGCTTTGACACGTGAATCATATTGCCTCAGCGAATTCCACGATGGTACAATCATGCCTCACAAATCTTATAATTAATACTGCTCTTGTTCCTAACGGTGGAACATGTTTGGGGAATTAATATTAGTTTTAAATATAGAAGATATAGTTTCTATGTTTATCAATTTTTTTTAATTTACTTTATATTAATACTTCTTTAATAATGATTAATTAAAAAGTAGAATAATGAATTAAAAAAAATACGATTACAGTATTTTAAAAAATATTTGTCATATATAGTAACTAACTTTTTTTAATATAATTAAATAAGATAAATATATCTGAAAGAGTATATGAACAAATAATTCATGCATTAATGGAAGAATAATGGTGAGGCTCTGCGGGCCACAAGAGAACTATAATTGAGGAACATATATGCATGATCCCTTCCTGCTCTTAATTATGTAACATCACCCGTCAATTCTCCATCTCTGTGTTCATGCATCGACAACAGAATCAGCTCACCTGCTAATCCTTTAGATAGGCAGGTACAACTCGTTTCATTTGAGTCGTTTGAATTTAATATTTTTTTTGTTTTTTAAAAGAAATTGTTTTAATAGGTAGATAATATCTTAACAAACAATTGTTTTTTTTAAAAAAAAATGACTTTTTTTATTTAAAAATATTAAATTTAGACCATTCATATATATAGAGCTTATACTGCTCTGAAACAGGTTCCATCGACAACACATCTCATACCAATTTTGAACCTTTCCTCTTCGCATTTAATTATATATTGATCTCATCCATATATTATTTTCCCTTCATATGTCTTAAGGCGAGCGAGTGTGATATATTTGCATATAATTTATGAGAACTTGGGTTCAAACACACACACACACACACATATCGATCAGTGTAAGGATTTTATTAATGGATAATTTGTAAATAAGCATTATCTTTTGTGAGCATTTTGATCTAAATCATGAAACTTCTCTGGATTTGAATGAGCTCTTGGCATATTAGTCCATCTAAATTAAATTTCCTTGAGAGATATGAAATTTGATATAATTAATAATGTTGTTCGAATTAAATTATTCATTCGACTTCTTATAATTTATTATTATATTTTATCTGGCGTTTGAAAAGCCATTCAAAGTGCCTTGTCACCAGGGATGCATACATGCACATATACTGCTCAAAGAAAACACCATTTCATAACTAAATTGATCGTTGCAGCAACATAAATATGGATATTTTAAAATTTCATATACTACTACCTCCTATTTTAAATGTAAGACTGTGTGGACTTTTTGAAGAATTATAAGAAAATTAATTAAATTACTTTAAAGTATTTATATTTATTATTTTTTTAAAAAATTTTTTTGTCTAACTTATAAACTGATATATAATATAACGATATATTACATATTAATATGATTAAGTAACTTATTTACGTACCAATTATAAAAAAACTTATCTACCTTTTTTAATCTCTAAAAATTACAATTGAATTTTATATTTATAATTAGAGTGAGTGCTTTTTATTGGTACATACGTCCCATATATATTAAGCCTCATTCATCCATTTGACTTCATAGCTTGAGACTTAAAACGTCTATTAAGTCTTCAGCATTATCAACAATTGATTTAATTTGGTTGCCTAACACACCTAACTCTGATTCTTTTATCTACACACACTCTCTTCATATATGTATATATAAACCCGTATTATGCTCCCACTATTGAGGGTCAACTTCATTAATCCAGCCAGTAACTAATAATCATCCCCATGCTTGTAATTTTAATTTACAGGCATCCTATTTCATTCAAACTCATTATCCTACAATCTAGATACGCATGAAAGGAAGAATTTTATACATTTGATAAAATAAAAATCTCAGTGGAAATAGTTATCACTTTATAATTTTAATAAATTATTCATTATCATTTCTATAGATTTATTTTTAATTTGCTTTCAATTATATGGAGAAAAAGGATATGTAAACAATAATAGCTGCGAATTAAGTAACTATTCTAAAAATATATATACGTCAATTAAATACAGACAAAATTTAATGTATCAGCTAAACTATTCAGTAATTTTTTTTAAAAAAAATTATCTATTATTTATTTATTTTATCAGACAGATATTTGAGTGTGTACGTGAGGGAATTCAATTTCAATTTGATCTGATACATTTTATAATCACCAGTTTTTCTCACGACTCGCGCTAATAATATGTTGAAGTGCTTACTGTGCTGCTTACTAAGCAAAATTGCTCATTAAATTAAACAATATACTGTACTGCTTAACAAGAAAACGTATAGTGAATAAACATAATAATTCTGCACATACAGAAGCATCGCATCGATGTCAATATATGAATACTTCATTCAATTCTAATTATAAAATCTTGTTGACTTTTATGAAGAATCTTAAGAAAATTAATTACATTACTTTAAAATATTAAAATCTATCGTTATTCTTCAAACTATTTAGTTGACTTATAAATTAATATATAATAGTAATATAACAAAATACAACATATATAATATAATAAGTAACTTATTTTATTTGTTTGATTTATCTAAAAAAGTTAAATGGTCGTATAATTATTATGACGGAGGTAATAATATTAAGGCTATACCTTGATAAACTTTAGGTCCCACTGGCCAGGAAAAAGAATATTTGAAGAATAAGATGGACCCAACATTGTCTGCTGCATCTTAACTTATTAGTAAGCGAATAATCTGATCTAAAGACTACAGAGAGAAACAATCGGACTGTGTTTCATGTTGGAACGTGACCTTATAACGTGATTAATCTTTCAACTTCCAACTTAGTACAGGTGGCTTTTTGGTGGTTCTGCCATTTGGTTACGTCTGGAAAGAGGGAACATATATGTAATGTGATTTCTTTATGTTATATTAGAAAATTGATGATTTAAATTTTTATTACAGACCTGAAGAGGGGGGGGGGGGGGGGGAGATCGCTGAGACAAGAAGAAAAGAAGGACTCAGACCCTTTACAGACAGAAATTTATAAAATATTTTTTTAGTATAAGAGTAACATTGAAAATAATTAAAAAAGAATTCCCATAACCTCTTTATTGTATCAACATCCTTTCTTTCGTTTCAGAAAAGTTTAGCTTTTTTTATTCAAATCCAAATATTCTGTGCTTCATGATTAGTATTTCTTTCGTACATTTTGTTCTCTCTGTTTATTTTGTTCCTGGAATTAATCAAAGAAAATTTGTATCTAAATTCTAGATGTATGTGTACAGCAGGCAAAAAAGAGGGTGAATTTCAGTGAGGGATTAAGTTAGCCAATTTATTTTAGATTCCCCCTCAAAATTTTTTAAAACCTCACTTAAGAGCTGTTTGATATGAAGGATTTGGAAGGGAAGAGAGGAGAGAGAAAATTTTTATGAGTTGAATTTTAAAAAATTAAATAAATGAGATTACAAGTTTTTAATTAATTTTTATTGCTCTTTAACTCTGTATATTGTTTTTATCAAAATTTTATAATCTCACATCACCAGTTTCTTAAAATCCACCTCAAAATTTTTTTTCATCCCCTCACTTCCCTTTCTTTTCCCTCCTGCTATACACACCCTTATTATGTGTTTGGATGAGGAGAAAAATGGAGAGAAAGGGAGAGAAAATAAATACTAGGTTTCAAAACTTCCATAAATGATAAAAAAGCTTGCCATTTTTGGGAATTTTCGCTCCTAATTTTCTTTCCCCCCAAATTTTCTCTTTATCTAAACATAGGGTTAAAGATAAAAAAACTAAACTAAAATTAATTTTTCATGGTGAAAAAATCAAATTGTCTTAATTTTTTTTAATTAAATATTTAAATAATATTTTCTTGCCACCTCTGGTAGGCCC
Organism: Acacia concinna; assembly: GCA_037177275.1. Classification (NCBI taxonomy): domain Eukaryota; kingdom Viridiplantae; phylum Streptophyta; class Magnoliopsida; order Fabales; family Fabaceae; genus Acacia; species Acacia concinna. The sequence goes on along the minus strand of JBAGKO010000002.1, from coordinate 692,676 downwards.
CACAAAGGAGGCAAAACCCCCTCCCCCTAAACAAAGAGAGAAAGCCTTACATGTTGGGTTGGACTTCCTCTTTGATATACACACATATAAACACACTCAAATATATTTATAATAAATTTAAGTCATCACCTACTTACATTATCATAAATAAGTATCTTACATATCACGAACATATATAAAGGCTTTGTGAACAAGTTGAATTTTTTTTATTAACAAAATAAATTAACTCAAATAACAACAACAACAACAACAAATGTCTTACCTCCTCTTTAGTTAATATACGCAACATAATATATATATATATATAATAATAATAATAATCCTATATCCCTACCCATCTAAATTACCATGAACAATTCTCTTACATATCACAAACGTGTATAAAAACCCCTGAACAAGTCAAATATTTTATTAACAAGATAAATTAATTTAAATAATAATAGTAGTAGTAGTAGAGTAGCATCAACAAATGTCTTACATACTATTTAGTTAATAATCATAATAATAATTTTCCACTTGTTCATCATTATGTTTCACTTGTTCATATGGCTCATTCATTTGTTTTTAATTCACAAGGACTTGTTAATAAAGATGCATGTGTGCACTCGTCGTAAGAATTTTCCACTTGTTCACCACTATTTTTCACTTGTTCATATGATCCATTCACTTATTCTTGGTTCACGAGAACTTGTTAATAAGGGTGCATAAGTGCACTCGTCGTAAGAATTTTCCACTTGTTCACCATTGTTTTTCATTTGTTCATATGCCCTATTCACTTGTTTTTAATTCACAAAGACTTTTTAATAAAGATGTATGAGTGCACCTATCGTAAGAATTTTTCACTTGTTCACCACCGTGTTTCACTTGTTCATATGTCTCATTCACCTGGTCATGATTCACAAAGACTTATTAATAAAGATGCATGAGTGTACTCATCGTACAAAAAATTGACTTATTCACAGGGGCTTTTTACATGTTAGTGATGTGTAAAAGACTTATTCATGGTAATATAAGTGGGTGGACACTTAAATTTATTCTAAATATATTTAAGTGTGTACATTTATTAAAGGGGAAGCCCAACCCACGCAAGAAGTCAGCCTGATGGCGTTCGGAGGTGACTAGAAAATATTATTTAAATATTTAATTTTTTTAAAAAAATAAAGACAATTGGGTCTTTTCACCACAGCAAATTAATTTCAATCTAATCTTTAGTCCTTAAATGAGGTTTTAAAAAATTTTGGGAGGAATCTAAAATAAATCGCCTAATTTGATTCCTCAGTGAAGTTCTCTCAAAAAGATAAAAAAAAGTGTATGCTTGTGTACTTTGCTTAGCTTCCTCCCTTTCCTTTTCTCGGACACTTTCATCACTTTAAAAACAAATCTTATTCACTTGTCAATTTAAAAATTTAAGATAGTTTTTTCTCAACAAATTAAAATTAGATGATACTATATATATATTGAAGAGAAGCAAATGTTTTCTGATTTTTGTATATTTATTCTAATGATCAAAGATACATTATATAGGCTAAAGACAGTAAACCTATTTAGAAATATACAGTATAGACACGTGAACAATACAAATAAACAGTATATACGCGTGAATAGTACATACGCGTGAATAGTACTGAATAAATAAAAAAATGAAAAGTAATAATGAGGGACATAATATAAGGAGATAATCATGGGATTATGATTTGATTTTCTAATAGTGAAGAATTTTTTAATAGCCATGACACATAGTAAATTTTTAGATGATGAGATTTTATGATAGATGGATGAATTTTAGGATTATGAGGGATGAGGAGAAAATGGATAATGAGAGGATCTGGACCTATGTGTGTGTTTAGACTGACAAGTGTTTGCTTTCGTTGAGTTAGATCTTTAATTATTGTTTAGGAGAGTGGGTGGTAATTCTGCTCAGTTAAGAAATGGCTCCTCATTTCTCAAGTGTTGTATTTAAATAATAACCTCAAAGCCAACTACTTTAATTTGAAGACATACATACAAGTACAAGTTCTTTGCCGCACATCCATCATTGCCAGATCCAATAATGGGGCACCATTATAACTTTGTTATTGATTATTACTTTGGGATAAATATCACTTTTGCCTTGTAAATAACCACCTGGGAATACTGGGTATTCAGAAGTTTTTAGAACCATTTTAGCCTTAGAAGTAACCATCCAAGAGTGCTGGGTATTCATAAGTTTTTCAAGGACCATTTTTGCCAAGGAAGTAACCACATTGAAGCACTGGGTATTTGGAAGTTTTTTGAGAACTATTTGTGCCCCGGCAAGTTTACCTTGGCAGTTAGTCAATGTCAAGTTTGACTGTTAAATAACACCATGAGCTGAAACATTTTGGGAGTAGCTACATTTTGAGATCTCTTCACTATTTTTGGGATTCAAGCACATTCAGAGAGTAAAAAAAAGGGATTTTTAGGAATACTGTTTTAATATTAGGGATAAACATTGGATTGTGAGTTGAGGGGAAAAAATATCTAAAGATTCGGCAGATCGTGATGGTTAAACTATATGCAATTTGGATATGGATCTAAGTTTTGCTTTGAAGATCGTAATGGTCGAACCATATACAATCTAGATCATAACAGTGGGAGTAGCTACATTTAAGGATATCTTTACTGTCTTTGGGATTCAAGCACAATCAGAGAGTAAAAGAAAGCGATTTAGGGGAATATTGTTTTAATATTAGGGATAAACATTTTGATTGTGAGTTGAGGAAGAAAAAAGTATTTAAAGATTCGGTAAATCGTGATGGTCAAACCATATGTGATCTAATTATGAATATGAGTTTTGCTTTGAAGATCGTGATGGTTGAACCATATGTGATCTAAATAATGACAGTAAAACTTTTTAGCTTATAGTGTTATTTTACGATCAAACTTAACATTTACTAATGTCCAACGTAAATTTACCAGGGCACAAATGGTCATCGAAAAACTTCTAGATACCCAGTACTCCTAGGTGGTTACTTTTGGGGCGAAAATGGTCATCGAAAACTTCAGGATACCCAGCGCTTCTAGATGGTTACTTTCAGGGCAAAAATGGTCTTAAAAAAATTTTCGGATACCCAGCGTTCTCAGATGGTTACTTTCAGGATAAAAATAGTCTAATCCCTATTACTTTTTGGGTAGACTTATAATAACGACCATTTTTTTTATGTAACAAAAATTGAACTTATAAAATGGATTAGAGTCGTATTTAAGATCCTAAAACACTAGATGGAGCACTCCTGCCTTCAAATGTGAAAAGAATCATTGCAATGTGAAAAGACTGACATGGACCATTGGCTTCACACACACAGAATATCATTTTATTGACATATGATTCACATTTGTAAAAAAAGAAATTCAGATTAATAAGAATTTTTACCATTCATAAAGGCGTCACTAATATCATAAAATTTATTAATATAAAGCAAAATGATTATTTTTTAAAATACAAAAATATGTATTATTTCGGATTTGGTTTCTCTCTCATGCCCCTTCTCATCATTTTCCTTTTTTTTATCATTAGATGAAGATCTTAATGGTCCATATTTAATATTTTATAAAAATATTATTATATTTACTTTAAGGATATAATTTTTTTGATACAAGATATAAAATAAATTTGAATTGTTAAAATTATTTTTGTCTTTTTAAATAAATATAATAATATTTTTATAAGAAATTAAATTTAGACTGTTGATATTTTAATCAAATGGTGAAAAAAAGAAAAAAAGGGAAAATGATAGGAAGGGATATAGGAGAGAAACTAAAACCATGCCGGGTATCACCTTATAAGTTATAATTGTTCAAAATAAAACATTTAAAAGCAAAAAACTATGCTTTGATTTGATCCCAAACGAAAGTAGAAAATGAGAGGGTGGGCAAGAACTCTGAAGAAACGAAGAGCATGGGCATGGGCGGAACCACAGAAGGAGAACCTTCATACTCACTTACTCGTTGGTCAAATACTTAATGCCTTCCTCGTGGCCCAGCACATAATTATTTTTTTATGACAAATACTGTCAGAACTCAACTCAGAGGTTTTAAATATATATATATATATATATATATATAAATATTAAGAGTTACTTTATTGTTAATGCTAAGAAACTCATAATATATATATATATATATTTATTGTGTACAATATAAATTACTCGGACTTAAATGAGCATTTTAACAGGATTACTATTTACTACAGACAGGGAAGCAAGAGCACACTTTCTGGATTCCTCTGTTCTTTACAAGCCACACACACAGAGGTTTCCTGAACTGCAGCAGTTTTTCTCTCAGGTAACTCTCTTCTCACACTACACAAACTGATTATCATGCCACTTTCCTCATTATCGTTTCAAATTCTTTCTTTCTTCCCACCTCCATACATGCTTCTCTATTGCGTCCGTCAGATTTCTTTTTTCCTTTCATATTCTCCTCACAAGTTACTACACTGCGTATTTTGTATGGGAATCATATCCCATCTCACTTTTCAAGTATTCTCTTTCTGTTCCCTCTGCTTTACTTGAAATGCTTAACCATATCCTGAGATTTGATGCTTTTTTCTTTCTTTCTCTTTTTGGCTTGAGTCCCGGAATTCTTGGCATAATATATTTAACTCAAACAATTCAGTTGCAAAATGCTAATCGTAGTTTCTATTTCACAGACGATGTGAACAAAATCGGCAGAATAGTTTCTGTTTATGAGAAAGTCAACGGCTGTATGTAAGGTCTCAGTGATCGGCGTCTGAAACACCCTTTTGCTCTTATCTGGTCCTAAATGTCATGCTTGATGGGTTTGAACAGGAAAAATTAAGTTTCAAAGGTTGACTTTCCTGTATAGCGAAGACTTTGAAAACTAACAAGCCCAGCAAGGGTTAGATCCAAGTTTTGGTCTTTTAAATGTTTGGCTTTGGTTCTAGAAATCTGGGACTTTTGATTTTTACTTTTATTCTTTTGCCATCTCAGAGTGGTTGGAAGTCCAGGCATGAGCTAACTCATCCATCATAAACTCGTCTTTCCTTCTTTCTCGATAACTTACTGTCCAACATTAAATCTGTGGGACAGTTCTGCTAGAGTATTCTGCTGTAGAATTGGATATTAAAAGTATGAAAAATTATGATTTGCAGGTTGAATCGAAGGGCAATAATTGAGATCCAACATGTTCCTCTTTAGAAAGCAAATCCAGAATCAAGTCGAGAACGATCCCTCCCACAAAGATGCAAAGGTAGTTTTTAGTTAATTGTATTTTACATCTTCACTCCCCTATCCTCTTCGTTCTGAGGACGAGATTTTTTTTAATTCCCTTCAATTACTTTCATTAATACTTGCAAACGGATAAAAAATTCCCAAACCAAGCCTTGTACACTCACTTCCAAATATTTCATCTTTTGTATAATTAAACTTTAAGGTCATATATATCTATATATATATATGTATGCATGTATATATAAAGCACCGTCATATATCATGCTCAGTGAAATAACGTATCAATTGTTGCCAGAATTTATTTGTACTAGCTAATTTAAAATATTATTAGCAATTTTATAAAGAAAGAAATTATTTACAGTAAGACAATATTCATAACTGAATAATACAGTGCTCCCTGTTTAACCCACATATGTGGAACCTATGTATCAGCTGTCTGAACTGAGGGCTGCACTGGGGCCATTATCTGGGCGAAGTCAAAAGTATTGCACAGACGCATGTCTGAGGAGATATTTAGAAGCCAGAAACTGGAACGTTGACAAAGCCAAGAAAATGATAGAAGAAACGCTCAAATGGAGATCCACCTTTAAGCCTGAGGAAATCCGTTGGGTATGTTCATTGATTCTCATGTTCTTTCCATCTAACCAGAGATCTGAACATAAAACTTGTGAGAATATGAGCATATCTAGAGGACAATCTACTATTACGATGTCCACACTAATAAAATAGATCACCGTCAGACACGTACGGTTATAAATGCACAAGAAATACACTACCAATAGAAAGAGAAAATTAAGATAGCACACCTGCTTGTGTTCTGGGAGGTGAAGATTCTAGGGTGTATGAACAATGAGCAGAGATGTCATGTAAATACTAGCTTGCTTTATGTCACTCATGCATAGTTTCAAGAAAACAAAACTCATTTCTTATTTTTTAACTCAGCCTCAAGTGGCACATGAGGGTGAGACAGGAAAAGTGTCCAGAGCAAATTTTCAAGACCGTTATGGAAGAACTGTGCTTATAATGAGGCCAGGAATGCAGGTTTGTTTCATTAATTACTTGGATTGAATAAGGTTATAACTAACACCCTACCTAATCACCTGTTTAAATTCTGTCAGAACACGGCTTGTCCAGAAGATAATATTAAGCATTTAGTGTACCTCATGGAAAATGCCATCCTTAATCTGCCCGGAGGTCAAGAACAGATGTCATGGTTGATAGACTTCACTGGATTTTCACTCAGCACTAACGTTTCTATCAGAACGGGTCGTGAAATCATTTACATCTTACAAAATCACTATCCTGAACGGCTTGGTCTTGCTTTTGTGTATAACCCGCCAAGGTTATTTCTAGCTTTTTGGAAGGTTTGTTCTTTGTTCCTCCAATTTTAATTTTATTTTGAAAAATAATGCCCTTAGATTGTTCTTGGTCATTGGGTCGTGAAACTGTTGCTTTGTGATAGGCTGTGAGATACTTCTTGGATCCCCTTACATCCAAGAAGGTAAAATTTGTTTATCCAAAGGACAAGGAGAGTGAAGAGCTGATGAAATCACTGTTTGACGTGGAAAATCTGCCCAACGAGTTTGGAGGAAAAGCAACATTGAAGTACGATCATGAAGAATTTTCAAGGATGATGATAGAAGATGATGCCAGAACTGCTAAATTCTGGGGTGTTGATGACAAGCCATTCCACAATAAGAATGGCCATTCTACTACAGAGGTAGCTCCAGAACCAGTGACGATTTGAGCAACTACCATATATGTTGATTATTGATACTTATTAAATAAGGTGAAAAAGCGTGCGGTGCAGCATCATTTTCTTTCTTTCAAATGCTAACAAAAGAGTGAAAACTCATTACATTTATAACTGTATACCCATCCCTACTAGATATTTTCATTCCAAATTCCAATGAACTTATATTCTTATGAGACTCTCATCAGCATAAATATATACGAGTATCTATTTGTTTTATTTTTTTGGCTTGCTACCTCTATTTTCATTGGGATGATGTTAAACTTTTTATTTTTTACTTTAAAAATATTAAACAGTTTCGCCATACTGCTGTATAAACAAAAATTAGTCACAACTTTTTCCTTGGCATCTATCATGATAAATTTATACCACGGCCTCTTTCATTAAGAAGAAACTGAGATTTAAGTTATAGAAAACAAATGAGCATATATAGTTATATACATAATCTATTTTCTCGCCGCAGTATAAATTAAACAACCAAAATAATGGACAATAAGATGGCAACTAATTAAATTAGATATGGCATGTGAATTTTTTGATTTCCGAAGCATTCAGTATTAATTATTTCGTTTAACACCCAGCAAAACGTCAAGGTCCCGTAGCTCAGTTGGTTAGAGCGTTGGTCTTATGAGCCGAAGGTCGCGGGTTCGAGCCCCGCCGGGACCATTAATCTGTTCATTTTGATGTTGGGCTTTCAACTTTTTTTTGATTAACTGTTCATTTTGTTGTTGGGCTTTCAACTTTTTTTTTATAACCAAATCGGTGGGCAAGTGGGCACACCACTCTGAGTTTCTGCAGGGCCAATTAATGGGCAAGGTCTCCCAAGGAAGTAGTCTCAATTCCCATCCCCCGGCCTTGAACTCAGGACGGATGGTTAAGGGGCAAGGTCCCATCCACCCATGCCAACCTCCGTTGGTTGGCTTTCAAGTGTTTTTGTGTGAACACCATCAGACTGGATTACAGGCCCAGACTTTGGCCTATACCTTTTGATGTTGGGCTTTTTATAATCACATTGGACTACGAGCCCAGTCCCTGTCCTTCTCCAGTGGAACACCTCGGACAAACTGCCTGGGTGATCGATTTGATCGGAGAATAATCGTCGACCCCATCTCGGTGATTAATCGTTGAGGTGCTTTTTCGTTCGTCTTTGACCGGATATACCTGTTTAATCCAACTTTGTAGTTGATCTTAGTTGTTTTTCAACCACTTTGCAGTTTCCGTGGTCAAACGAATTTCAATTACCCGCTTTCCTGCCGAGCAGCACTGTAACTGGCAAGTCCAAGACCGGTTTTCATTCTCTTGTGTGAGGTGTAACTGTGATACCTCCTAACAACAAGCATTGTATCCTCTGATGAATGGAAACTTCTTGTTCTTTCAGAAAGAAGCAAGATGATAAAAGCCGTATTGGTGCTGAACACGCAGGGAAAGCCCCGTCTTGCCAAATTTTATGAATTTCGGGTCCTTCTCCTATGCCATCTACTCGAAGAGTTCAATTTTTCTTCCCTTTCCGAGATCCTGTGATTGTTAATATGATTACACTTAATTTTATTGTGTTAGGTCAGCCTGTGGAGAAGCAGCAGGAACTAATACGTAATGTGTTTTCAGGTCGCTCTCTGTCTCTATGTCTTCCTCTCTGATCGTATGGATAAATGCTGTTTATTTTAATTTATCTACTCGATCACAATGCTTTATTAAAGATGTTACATTGTCTTGTGTGTCAATAGCCTATTTCTTGAGGTTGTACATTTTTGTTTTGTTTTGTTTTCTTCTCTTTTAAATGTGTTTTGTTTTTTGATGCAGTCTTGTGCAGCAGAGCTGAAAATGTTAGTAGTTTCGTGGATGCTGAGTCCATCTTTGGTCAGGTATTATCTTCTTTTAACGTTCTGCTGTCTAATATCAGATACTAGTAGTAGTTAAACACAAGAAAGATGGATGATGATCATGAACTTGTCTTTTCTTTTATTAAAACGTCCAAGTTAGCATTACTGCTCTACTGCTTCAAGTGTTTTTGTATGCATTATTGAGAATAGAAGCCGACGTCTTAAATAAGTTAGAGCTAAATCAACTTGTTACCTTGCTGTGCTGAGGTTATTGATTGTGTGTGCTCTTTATAACGATGTCTAGAGTTTGAACATGAGCTATTTTGCAAACATCTCTATGTCCCAAATAAATGAAAGCTTGTGAAATCATTTGTTCCTTTTTCCTTCAGGGTGCTCGCCTTGTCTACAAGCACTATGCAACTTTGTACTTCGTGTTCATATTTGATAGTTCTGAAAATGAGCTGGCTATGCTTGACTTAATACAAGGTAGTTTTCTTTTTGGAAATAACTACTGCTATATATTTTTTCCCCAGTTGTTTGAATCTGAAATTTTTATTTCTTTAGGATGTATACTGCTACAGGATTGTGGGTCCAATAATATTACGTGACCTGATCCATGAAATGGTATCCTCGTGTCATTTCTTTGTCTTAAAGTAACCATATGAACTTTGGACTCTGGAGTACAAAAAATGGTGGAATTTTATAATATTGTTTGGAGGGGGAAATTGGAAATACATGAGATAAGAACTCTCCAATCGACTGGAATGCAAACATATTATATGTGGGGCTCAAGTTGGACAATGGCCTACCAAATCACCCCTTTCATCGAAATAGTAAAAAGTTCTAATCATCTTCTATAATGGTTAATATCAAATATAAATTTAGTGTTTCCCTCATCATCTTTTTACTCATTGCTTCTGATCCCTATAAACTGAGTCAGAGTTGCACAGAGCATATATGTTCTGGGAAATGCTTTAAATTTTGAAGATTCTAAGAAAAACTAATGTAAAAATGAGGAATAGTGAACTGTTATTAATCTGAATGTGATTTTGATGATAATGAAGATCTCTCTTTCTTGATTAGGGCTGTCTTTCAGCTATTTGTAGTGATGGCGGTGATAGATAATTTGATAATCTAACTCAACACTTCAATCAAAGAATTCTTCTTGCATTTGAGTTCTATTGCTTTTGATAATGAGGATATTCCGGGTGCAGCAGTTATACGCTCCATGTATTTTTTCTACTACATTGTGCATGATCTTTATGTAACAGTGAACTCATACTGCTGTTCTTTACTACTCTTGGACTGCTTAATTGTCTGGGTGATTTTCTTACCATGATCTTTCTGCCTACAGTCTTTGTTGAAACACTGGACAAATGCTTCAGAAATGTTTGTGAACTTGACGTAGTGTACAACTACAGCAAGGTTGGAGACTTTTACTTCTACATATTTCTGCACAATCTTTGTACTATAGTCTTGGCTGAAACACGGACTATAGTGCTGGCTATTGTTAGTATAGTGTTCTTCTAATTATAGTAGTCTTGGTTTAAACAAGCATTTTTCCCAAAAGAAAAAAAAAATCAAAATTTCCCTCTTTATTTGACAAGCTGATGACTTTCATGCTTAGTTAGTGTTGTGTTCCTGGTGGTTCACTCTCATATGCGTTGTATGACAGGGCGTGCCTATAGTGCCGGTTTATAGCTTATTAGATTACCAGTAATAAATGGATCTCAAATTTCCCTTCATTTGATGTTTTTCGCAGATGCATTCTATTCTTGATGAGATTATCATTGGAGGCCAGGTTTTAGAAACAAGTTCAACCGAGGTTATGAAGGCTATTGATGAATTGTCGAGGTGCTTCCCCTGTTTTCTCCCTCTCCTCATATCTTTTTAACTTGCAAGAATTTAAGTTAATGCATTTTTCTGTGTGCAATGTTTATACACTTGTAGCTGTGTGTTTTATGACGCAGGCTAGAAGCGGCCTCCAATGCTATTAACCTTGTTCCAAAATCTGTTTCTGGTTGGAGGACGCGGTAGTGTATTATCATTTAAGCTTATGGATTGATCTTCATTATATTTATACGTTCCAAGTGTTATGAAGGACTGGGCTGCATTTTTTATCTGGAGAGTCGATAATATTTATTTTGGATATATTCTGAATCTGAAGTAAAACCCGCCTACGCCGAAGGATGGAATAAAATCCAGCCAAGTACGGAAGTTTATATCTGGAGCTATTTTAATTTGACTGAATTGGTGTAAGGAACCTTTTGAAACTCCATTTAACCTGTCATTTTTATCTTTTTAATTGCTTGCAAGAATTGAATTTCACTATTGTTTCTTTCAGAACTGTATATTTCCCAGTATTTTTTCCCCAAGTTAGAAAGCTTAGGATATTCTATACCTATTTCTCCTGTACTGGATTTGGCTGTTATTTCATATGCCTAGCATTGGTGTCAGTTGTAAATTTTTTTTGGCCAAAGGACTATCAGCCCTCATTTGATTTGAGGGTTTGTGATATGTTTTGATCTTTTGCGTTTTTTATCTTTAGAGTTTAGAGTCATCAATTTAATATTAAATTAAGCGTAGATTATAAATTATAATAAAATTATACTGTTGTGTCTCTGTCATGAAGATTAGACCGGGGGATTCTGCCTCATGCATACTGATTTGCTTAAAGGGTTGAGCCCTCCATTTATTTTTCCATTTTTGTTATTAAGAAAAAACATCATCGCATTGCTTTCCCATACTCTTGTTTATAGGCTGAAGAGGCATAACCGTACTGCAGCTTAATGTTGGTTTGTTAGACAAAATAAATTGTGAAATAAAAGCAGTAAAGGAAGAGGAACACCCTATCTTGCCTTTTTGACTATTTTAATTCGAGATTCACTACAAATCGGGGGGATGATGAACTGAGTTTAGGCACCTTTGTTGTGTGGCAATTTATTTAGAGCACATAGGCAATACAATACAGGTCCCATGGTCTAGTGGTCAGGACATTGGACTCTGAATCCAGGAACCCGAGCTCAAGTCTCGGTGATGTTTATTTATTTTCAAGTTGGGGAAATCATCTTTGCTTGTATACAAGTCATTTCTTCTTCTTAGTAATAAAATATTGTTCATAATCTGAGACTTGAGTTTAGTTTTTTAAATTAAAAGCAGATGAACAATACATTGTTGGAAACCGTTTTTATTTGTCTGTTGTTTCTAGTTGAACATGCATAGAAAAATGAGTGTGAAAGAAATCTGACAGGTAGGTGCTTTTAGATCCCCAAGAAAGGGATGGATTTCTTAATAGCAGAGTTCTAAGATAACTGCATCCCCATAATGCACCTGCAGTTTTGTGTCTCAGAGTCTTGGCAAGCTGCTGCTTAAAGATAAATTTAACAAATGATACGCTGATGCTGTTGCCAAGGTAGATAATAATATCTAGTTTCGCAAATATAACAAGTGGGTGGACTCTGTCTCTTATTCGCTTATCAGCATAATTTTTATTTCATTCCAAAGCCTATCAGCATCATAATTTAATAACTAAAAAGTGAAACTTCAGCAATCTCATCGCCAACAAAATAGAAAAATATGCCACATAACCCACACGTTGTAGTTGGAGCCTGGATGATGACACGTTATTTGGCAGAATTTGAAGGCCCCTCAAATGCAGTATCTATGAGGTGTTTATAGCTTTAATATAATTTTAAACTTCAAATTGATCCAATTCTCTGTATAAACAAATTCAACCATTCGTTTATGTGCATGATTAACCTGTATTAATTCATATTTATAATGATTTCTTTCCATCTAAGCTTGTATATTTTACGTCTCCAAATTTACATGTATTTTCTCTATCTTATTCAAACCCAAAATCATACCAACATGCATTAGTCATAGTGGAATGAGAGAGTTAACTCTAATTAGGTTTAACAATATTTAAATTGACTCGGTCATATAATCTTTAAAAGCTTTCAAACTGACATTTTAAATGCTCAATCCCAAATTTTTTTTTTCCGGTCAAGAATATGATATGTTAATACACCTTTTCATGGCCCAAAAAAAATATGATATACCTTTTATGTTGACTAAAAATTAATGAAACCTCAAATCAAGAAAGCAGTTAAATTCATTTGTTTGTGACATCTTGATTGACAGGAAACAAATAGCAAATGTATACGTGTATAGTGTTCCAAGGACTTGTAACAATTGTAATGGAGCTCAAATTCGTTTTGTACTACTTTATAGGAAAAACAATACTTGAAAGGGAGGCAATCAAAACCAGCAGAAGCGAGTAATATCTGGTTCCAAACCCATCTACTCTTTACAGCGGCTCCATTATTTTACACATAAATAGCATTAATAACATGTTGTGTTTTTCTGGTCAAGTTGCAAACTTGCCGAATTAAATTTAAACGAGTTCGCCAATTACCTCTTCTCCCGTGTCCTCTTCTTTCTCAGTATATTAACACTTTCAACCCTCCTATTGTCCTACCCTCTACTCTTCCCTATCACCTATTCCTTTTTAATTTTCCTCTCTCTTTTATCCATTTCTCAAAAGATTCTTCCTAATCCTACAGTTAAAGCAATTTGTAGTTGCCTAGAGCCTCACTCGTTCCCATATCCCTTACCCATTGCATTATCCTCTTCCAATGGCATCCAAAAGTAAAGTTTCACAGAGATGGACAGGGAAGAAGAACAAACTGTTTGAGGATGCATTGGCGGTTTATGATAAGGAAACACCAGATCGTTGGCGCAACATAGCCATACATGTTGGTTTCACCACTGAAGTTGAAGTGAAGAGGCAGTATGAGATCCTTTTGGAGGACATCCAACAAATTGAGTCAGGCAAGGTTCCTCTCCCTCCTTACAACAGAAATGCCTCTTGTAGCAGACCAGACATGACCACCTCAGAGCAGAGGTAACCCCACTTCTTTCACTTTTTATCCATAAGGTTCAAACCATAATGATAGTCCAAGCATTTATATGTAAACCGCTTTTCTTTGGCTGCATTACCTACTCAGTGAAGCTTGACAGTAATTGGTTGTGTGGGTTGTTAAGCCAAAACAGAGGATAACTTGGCAAGATGAAAGACTTGCTTGAAGAAGGAAAAGGAAATTCAATGGTTCATCAATACCTGTTTTCTAACACTTATTTTGTTTACCCATTATCTGCAGGTTGAGGAACTTGAAACTCTAAAGTTAATGAAGGATGAGCTTATCATAAGTAAGGATGGGAATAGTTTTTGGAGTAGTCAGTTCAGTACTTGTAAGCATTGGCCTTCAGGGATGTCTCTGTCTTTAGGTATATGTAATAAATACTATCTTTCACGCTTTCACTCACCACTTCACTTGCCAAGAATGTGAGAAAAAGTAACATCAGCTCAAAGTAATCATATGAATGAATATGTTACCATTGTCCAGCAAAATCATATTTCCTTCTTTTTTTTCTTGGCCTTCAGCAAAATCATATTTCCAATCGTCGGTGAAGAATACAATCACCATTTAGGAATGGTGTATGATTTTAAGGCTTGAATAAAAATAATATCAAATTAAAAGGAAGTGAAATGGTAAAATCTGATTGAAGGGGTAAACAACTTTCCTTTGGAAATCAGAGAATGAAAGTGGAAGCTTTTCCTTCTCAAAGTGCAGCGTTACATATGATGCCGTACACATGGGCATTTCACCTGTTCTGCCCGTTGAGTGTGTATTTTGCATGAGATCTGCAACAAACTATACTATAAATTTGATATTATACACTAGTTAAAATGATTTTTGTGTACAACGTAATCGTGGAATATTAAAGAAGAAAAAGCGATCACAAAGAAGTTATTTGCATTAGTTTTTTGAAAGTGATTTTGCAGCGTAAATATATAAATATATAAAAAGAGTTTTCAGTTTTATCTTAATTTTTATGAGAGAGAGTGAAGCAAGAGACTAAAGATAAAACTAAGAAAAAGGAGTTGAATAACCTTGATAATAGGCTGACCCTTAGTGCTCATGTATATATAGTAAAACATATGCATAGCAATCTCAATATACAAGAGCCACGTATATACTCAAGGACATATAACCATGGTTCAAAAAATCGGACTAGACCGGCCGGTTCGACCGGGAACCTGCCCATGGTCCGGTTTGGTCACACAAATAACTGTTGACCGGTTCGACCTGGTCAACGGCTGGTCAAACCGGGAAAATCGGCTGGTCCGATTTTAAAAAAAAAAAGAAAGAAAAAAAATAATTCTCATTTATTTATGAAATTGAGCGAGAATTTACGGGAACATCATTTTTTTTAAAGTATCTCTCCCTTTTTCAAAAGCTTCGGGGGTGCTGCAGCTAACTCTGTGTAGCGTGTTACACTACTTAAACCTAATAATTCACACAAAATAGTGATTTATCAGCCTATTGCTTGGGTATTTAGTAATAACATCTAAATTATAATATTTTAATATGCCTTTTTCAATGGCCGGTTCAACCTTCGATCCGACCCGATTGAACCATTTGAACCTTGAACCCATACCGTAATTGGTTCTTTGGCCGGTCCAATTTTTTGTACCTTGCATATAACATAGCTGTAACAAACTCATCCATATCCTAAAGGAAATTAGTAGCTGATAATAGGATTATATAATAAACCTATTCTCTTACTCTCTCCCTCAAATGAGAGGGGGTGATACAAAAGGAAGTTTGCTGTGAAAAACATAAAATTGAGGAAAAGTCAAATCTTTAGTCAGACAATTAGTTACTTGACACTTCGAGGGAATATATCAAACATCAAGAGTTCCTGCTAACAATTGATCACGAACAAAGTGAAGGTAAATTTCTATAGGTTTGCTTCGAGCAGGTTGAATTGGATTTGCTGCCAAGGCATTGGCACTAAGATTATCACACCAAATAATTGGAGGATGTCTAAGAAAAAGACCAACTCAAGTAATAAGGAACAAAACCAGTTAATTTAGCTGCAGAGTCTGCCAAGGCTCTATACTTAGATTCAGTGCTTGAAAGAGAGAAAACTCTTTATTTTCTAGAGGACCAATTTACCAAAGTATCACCCAAATAGACATATAAACCAGTTATTGATTTACGAT
>JBAGKO010000002.1:657311-670640 GCA_037177275.1 Acacia concinna | reverse complement strand
GAGAAACAAGAGGCGCTAGCACACAACTGCATTAGAATTGTTTGTATGTGGATACTGGTAGAGGGGGTTGATCAGAAGCGTCGGCTCCTCGTGATCGAATACTCAAAATCAAAAAGTATTATCTAACCACTTGATTTAAATATCATTGATAGATTCATAATCAAGATTAGAAATTTTAAAAATTAATTTTTCCGCTACATGTGTGGTTTAATTCCAACACAGCCCGTCCATAAAATTACAAGAATCGATGATTCCGTATTAATGAAGACAATGCTTAAGGCTGTAGTGATTGGGTGATGCTATTTATGCGTCATAAGGAAGGGCAAATGGATGAGGAAATTAAAGGTTTGGTGGCTCCACCAGGGCTTGTTTAGAGGAGTAAAGTGAAGAAGCATAGACCCACACAGTCAGGCTCTGTAGCTCCACTTGCTAAAGTTCTCTAAGTTGAATTCAGCATCAGAAAGATGAACAGAATAATGTTTTGCAAGAACAGCAGAGTTTGGTCATAAAAAGTAATCACCTCAATCCCACAGGCCCTAGGTCAAACACTATAATAATTATTACAGGGTTCCAACCCCACAGGGAGGCTATATATAATGACTATAATAGTTTTTTTTAATTAGAAAAATTATAAATTGATTTAAAAGAAAAATAAATATTAAATAAAAATAGAGCTAAGATGAGAGATAAAAATCAGTAAATGAGGACAAGGCCAAGGGATTAAGGCTCATCCATGGAGGGAGACTAGCTAATGCAGATTTTAATACTTGGCTCACAATCATAATAATATAGTTATGAATAGTATCTTATTCATCTCTTGATCTAATAAGTTGTACCTAATTAATGAATAATTATCTCTCAACTAAATGTTTAATTTATTTAAACCATTGAGCTATAACTATAACCATCACAATTATCCTAGTTTATTTCTAATCTAGATACACGAAACAAAGTACTCTGCATGTTACTCTAACACTTTTACTGAAAATCAAGTTTCAATCTAGATTTGGAAGCATCGGTGGCGTCCAAAAATGAAAATAAAGATACTGCGGCATTGTTAGTAGTTAGTAATAAACAACATAGCAAACACTAATAACAGATAATTGAAAAAAAAAAAACAGAAAGAATAATATAGTAAGAGCTTTGGGAGCATCTACAAAAGTGGATTCAAACTAAGATTCTTTTTGTTCAACGAACTGCGTTATTGGAAAAAAATAAAAAATGGAGGCTGCCAATCAAAAGGCATAGCTAGATTACGGAAAGTCCATACAAACAACACATCATTCAGGATTATTATTGTTTATGTTGCCATCGCCTCTGTCCCACTTCATTCAAACTTTCACAAACTTCCTCACAACCCTCTCTCTCACACACACACATGTACAATATTCAAAACCAACTTTACAATTATGAACAAACCTATTATTCCTTAAAAATCCCATATTCATCCATATTTTAAAGCTACACTGCATACAGACATTAAGCATGTATCCAAAGGTACACTGCTCTATATGTATATGTGTGTGTGTATATATATTAAAGAATATTTGGCCATTGATCCTTTCCATCAACTTAATATTAAGAACGAACACATATGCATATATAGACACTGTGTGTCAGTGATCAGTCCAGAAGTCCAGTTGGGTTCTCTATTATTCAATCCTTCGTTAAATTATCGCATACGCCTAAAATTTAGCATCATCCAGCCTACTATTCTAAAACAGCAGCATAATATGTTACTGTTGCTTTTGCAACAGATTTAAACTATTCGCATCAATTTATTGTTATTTTGAAGCAGCAAATTACACAGCTCGCCCCCGCGATTTTATTTGATATCTCCCACTAAAAACACTGTCACTCAATTATTTTTGGATAGTTTTATTTTATTGTGATTTAAATATACCAACTGATTTGATTGAAATGAGAAGGAAATAAAAGGTGGGAATTGAATTGGGGCGTGAAAAACATTAGGTAGAAAGAAAAAGTGGGAGGCACGCAAGGGATCGAATTGGCAGGGAACCAAGGAATATATGCGAATTGAAGGGCATTATAAGGATAATCCTATTCCTAGGGGGTTAAGAATAAACAGAAGCTAATGAAAAAGCGAAAGGGAATTCTTTTAAGAAGGACACATCATGCACAGTGGCATAAGACCAACTTTGAGTGTTTGACCAAAAAGGTTAGACCTCCTTGGAGGAGACAATTAGAGATTACAGTGTGTCGTCTCAGATGTGTTTTTGATACTGACAACAATCTCAACTTTCTTTTTTTGGTTTATATAGTATATATATATATATATATATATATTAAAAAAATACAGGACGGCTACCTTATGAGTTGTTCCTCCTTCTATACTCCCTTTTTCTTATGTTGTTTGTTGCCCACTCTCCCTCGTTTTACTATACTTCTCTCTTTTCTTTCCCCTTATTCTTCCTCATTCTTTGCCACTTTGAAACCTTACTCCATCTATACACATCACCACTACCAACTCTCTCTCTCTCTCTCTCTCTCGGTTCCTGGGGATATCAAGTTATATTAAGAAAAAGGGAAAAGGGGGGGGGGTGAAATATAATATCCCCAGCCCCAAAGTGAGAGAAAGACAGACATTCCAGTTGTATCTTGTTGCTTTTGAGGAATGTAATTTTATGTGTTCCCAAAGTTTATTTTACTCATAATTGTCCCGTTTGTTTGTTTTTTTAAATTATTCTGCGGGTATATTAGTGTTAGTAGTATATATAATGTAAGAGTCATATATATAGTATAGTATAGTATAGTATAATATGCCTGTGGCAGAAATCATAACAGGGGAGTATTTAAAATATGGGTCCGCGGGCGATGTTTATTATTCGACAGATTTGCATGCATGCACGGACGCATATCCCTCCACCACTCCCACGTGGCAACTTGATTGATGTTATTATCATCTTTCGTTATACTAGTATTAATAAACTATATACGCACCTCCAAAGATTTTTTGTTATCTTCAAAAATTCACAACTTATGTACAGGAGTAGTTCACAACAAACTAGACCTTTGTTTAATATAATATAATAATAACTTGACTTTAATTTTTTTTTGGTCTCAAAGAACACTCACTCCAGACATGCATATTTTAAAACGATCAAGTCGGGCCATGTACATAATTTGTGTGGGGGACTAATTAAATGAAGAGGGAATTGAATATTGATTCAGAGGAATGCGAATGTGCGTAAAAAGCTAACATTTTGTCCACCCCTCATCCAGAGTTCGAGGCCGTCCTTGTCCTCATCCTCACTCTTTACTGTGTTTATTTCACAAATAAAAAAGGAGAAAATTAAATGTGAGGTTTAGTGGTTACCTATACTTAATTATAATAGATTGGATTATTTATTTTTTGATTTATTTATCAGATCCTTAACAAAATAAAAGAAGAAAGATTGATTGGTGATAGGTATATAAGGAGAGATTGGGGAGGAAATTAAAAGAGAGGAGGAACGTAGGATGATGATGATGATGATGATTAAGGAGGAGGGGATTTGCATGTTATGTAAGAGCATTAATTAGGGAGTGGGAGATAAAGCATAATTAAGGAGATCCAATTTGGGAGTGTGGAGGTCATCAAGCAGCAGTAAAGATAGATTGAGGAAGATTGAGAATAAGAACAAGATTGAGGCTAATAATAATGACTGGATGAGTGAGCGAGGGGGAAGAGTTGCTTCACGCACAAGGAAAGCGCGTGATGGGGACGTGCCAGAGAGAGGTGGCGTGTGGGAATGAAATATGAATGAAGGAAGGAAGCGCCAAGTGTGTTGGGGGAATCGCAGGTTTTGGTTTTGCAAAAGCCAATGCCAAATATGAAATATGAGAGAAGAGCATCTTTTGGAAAGCGGTGGTCGTCCCGTTTTGTCCAATTCTGTTTCACCAATCTCCATACGATCCGATTCTCTCTCTCTCTCTCTCTCTCTCCCCCTTTTTTTTTTTTTTTTTGGAGTTTTTGAATCTTTCGATCGAATTGGGGTCAATATTCCATGGTACTTTGTTTGCCTTTTGCTATTATGATTGTGGGGTCCCCCATCGGAACCATTATAAATATATATATATATATATATATATATTTAGATACGATTTTGAACCTCAATGGAGAGTTTCCATGTTGGATTGGATGTGGTAGACACAACCACAAGAATAAGGGCTCGCTTTGATGATTGCACCCTCCCTTTATCCCCTCCTCCCTGTCCCTCCCTACCTTTTCCTCCTTATATATTCTCATCCAAATATATATATATATATATCTATATATTCACACACACACACACACACAAACACAAACACACACACACACAAAAGCCGGAGATCTTGTAATACATATACACACATCACTTACTTCTCTGCTACTAATACTATTCCCACAAGCAAACTGGGACCATATATAATAAAGCCACCGGGTTTGCTTCTTCATCAGTCCATATATATATGACCAACTGATGAGAGGCCTGTTATGCATGCCTCGCCTGACCCCACGGTACGATCCGTTTCAGACCGATTACCTCCAATAAAATAAAATAAGATGGCCTGTTCTGTTCGTTTCAGATTCTTTCTATAATTGCAATGCAGCGCCTCAAGTAATTTAAGAGTGGGAACATATATATATATAGTGCGGTCATTGGATTACATATACGGTGTGTGAAGGCCCCCACACGTACAACACAACACACCTCATAAAAGTGCGCGACACAAAAATCAAATCAAAACTCTGCCCCTTCCCTAGTTTTCCTTTCATTTCTATATATGTACCGAATATGTATGTATGTATATATAAATTTACTAATAAACTAATGCTAATATATATACTAGTGTGCGGTAGTAGTAGTAGTAGTTAGAGCAGATATACTGGCTCTGGATATATATATATATATATACATGTACGTTTACGGCTGGGCTAACTAATGAATATGATGAGGAGGGGGATATTATTATTAACTGATATGCATGGAGGTGGGTTATTATTGGGGATAGCTAGATGAAAGAGTGTGGAAATGGAAACAAGTGGGAGGGACAGACAGGGACAGGGACAGAGACAGGTATTGCAGAGTAGGTATTGCAGAGTATATGGCTTGGGGCAGAGATATTTACGGAGGGGTGGCAGAGTCTTTGGTGAGTGAATGAATTGGGTTAGATGGTTAGAACAAATTAAAAAAGGCCTCGTGATCGGAGAAGGCGCATCCTTTCCTTGGAACACTGTTGGTTGCCTCTCGGTCACGTGGCCTCTTTTGACCACCCCAGATGACCAAATCAAATCCCTCGTCCCTTACATTCTTTAATTTATACTATATATCTCACTTTCATATGCCTCTACTCCTTCATTCTTTACTAACTACTCTTGCCTTCTCCTATATATATATATATATATATATATAAACTCTTAATTAAAACTTTGCTCATAGTCTCATATATACCCTACCCACCCTCTCCCTCTCCCTCTCTGACTACTTCACTGTTTTGCTCTTTTGATTTGTAGTATTTCTTTTTTACGAAGCCACTCTTTTCTGTTCTGTTTAATTTCAAAACTATTATTACTGGGTGGGTGGGTCCCTCCCATGTCTTTTTAGGTTTTACTCCCTCGGTCTCTGTTTGCAATTCCCGATCCACAACGTGGCCTACTCGATCACTTAGCTTGCTGACTTATATATGACTGCTATATATATGCCCCGCCATCTCATTCGCTTATCAATTATCAAGCTCGCCCACTTACAATATCCGCTTCTCATTTCTCTCCAACCTCCCACCACTGCACTTCCTTCCAATCCCCACATTTCATCTCCATCTCCTTCAATCCTCTGTTCTCATCTCCATTATATTATATTATATCATATTATATTGAATTCTATATTCATCTATCAGCCGGCCCCTTTCGATCTCTTCTTCATTTGAATCTCGAACGAGGAGGGTCGTGGGTTGAAACAGACAGATCATCATATATACAAGGTAGCTAACCGTCATGTCTGGTTGCGGCAGCTACGAGGGGCACGTGATCGGAGCGTGCGCATGTGGCATGTATCACACCCAATTCAATTCCTTCCCTATGCTCTACAACGACCAAAATTCCTATTCCTGTGACTATGACGATTCCGATATGTATTCTTCCTTCACGCCCCCCTCTTCTTCCGTCGACTGCACGCTCTCTCTTGGCACCCCCTCCACTCGTTTGACTCAGGACGAAGACAGGCGTGGCGGAGAACGACGTCGCTCCGTCTCCAACACGTGCTGGGATTTATTACCGTCCAATCAATCCCACAGTGGCAGTAAGTCCGGGAAAGGCGGCTCCTCCTCCTCCAGTGACCCTCTCCTCGCTCGTCGCTGTGCCAATTGCGACACCACTTCCACGCCCCTTTGGAGAAATGGCCCCAGAGGTCCAAAGGTATTTGTCTCATCAATTTAATTATTCCTTTGGGCTTTCACTTTCCTTTTTTGATATTCTTTCTTTACTCCCTGCATTAAAAGAATTAATGGTCTCTTTTGAATGGCAATGGTGGCAGTCACTGTGCAATGCCTGTGGGATCAGATACAAGAAGGAAGAGAGGAGAGCCGCCGCGGCTTCCGCGTCCGGCGCAGTCATGGAGTCTCAGGCGATGTACGGCCACCAACACAACTACTGGTACGCTCAGTCGTACTGACAGGGCCAAAGAATGGTGGAGGAGGGCGACGGAGACTCCGACAACCTCATGGAGACTCAACGTAACAGACAAGATGAACATTTCAAAGTTTATGATAACTACAGGAGCAACATATTTATTTACAATACTAGAAACTAGAAGTGAAAAGAAGATCTAGTTAGTAGTTCGACGACGGTCAAGGTCATGCGGGTCTGCGTCAGCGTTTTACGATGATGATGTAGATTGTTTGGAGGATGTTTTTGATGGCGATGGTTATGGCGTCTTCAAAATATTTTTCCCCTTTTGTTTCCCTGATGTTTGATTTTTGACCGTTCCCCCTTTTTTGGCTTGCTTCTTCTCTCCGTCTCGCACATAGTAAGATGGAGTTAGAATATGGGACACATCTATGCTATTGGCTACTTTGCCTTTTTCTTTTGAGTTCTTTCTTCAGTCAATCAAATTACATATATAGACCAACCTTTCTGTACGTTTGCTTCACTTTCCTTTCTTGTTTCCCAATATTTATTTATTTATTTATTTTGAAAATGAACATGATCTTATTATACCTAGCTACATATATGTACCTTTTGCTCTATTCAAGTAAAGGCATCTTATATATATATATATATATATATAACCGCTCACAAAATCTGAGTGTTCAAGTACTCTCTCTCTCTCTCCATGTGTGGAAAACAAGCATGGTTGATTTTATTTGTATTCATTTTCCTGAATTCTATACAGAGCAGACATGGACCTTCAACAGAGAGGAGGGTAGAAATGAATAAGTCAATTTAGTAGTCTCTTTGATTTTGCAGGAGGAACTCAAATAAATATTTTTTATCGACCAATGAATTAATGACTGTATATTGTTCGATTGGATCACACAGCACTGTCTGAACCGGACACTGTGCGGTTCAGAACAGTAAAAAAAAACTGAACTGTCTTTTTGAACTGCATCATCAAATCTAACAGTTCAAATAAAGGACCAACAAATACGTATAGGCTGGGAGAAGCCGCAGAAGCGGGAGCTGGGGCAACTTTTATCATAAATATCCAACCTAACATGATTATTGATCTTTCTTTTTTTAAGGATCTGGGTTGGGATGATCGATGAGATGGTAGGACAACAACTTTGCTGGCAAGTTGGTTGAAATATTGTGCAATATAATAAGACTACAAACATATATATATATATATGGTTTTGTTCAACTTTTATTTGTTTAACTACCTTGTTACTTCGAAAATTTTAACGTTGGCTACTAGAGACTTGGGCATGAAGCAAACTCTGGTGGATGGCAGTTTGGTTTCAATGCAAATTAAGAATATTTCATTATTTCCTATATATCTCGGAAAATTCTTGGCAACACTTTGGGCCTTGCAAGACACCGATGAAGTTCCTAGCACGAATTAATTTCCCAGCCCAAATAAATCTAATAAAAAGGGTTAGACATCTTATAATATGGCAAATTAAAGTTTAGTTTTCTTTGACAGATGTGGCCATATTTAGTAGTTAATAATACCTCATAGATAATTGTCTTCAGTAAGAAAATAGATTTATTCCCTCCTTCCCTATATATAAGATTCTTTTTCAACCAAATTGAGGGATTCAAAAAACAATTAAAATTAGTTTAAAGTAATAAATATATAGATTTTTTTTTTCCAAATATGCCCAATCAGAAAGAAAGAGTAATGATGAGAAAAGCAAAAAAATAAAAGAAAAAGAATGTATAGTAAACAAATAATGTGAGAGAATGAGAATAAAATAAGAAAAATGTACTTATTATTTAAACACAGTTAAATAGGACCTTATGAAAAGTATAAACTCATTTAAAACAATGGTTAAAGTGCAATGTAACTCCCAACAGTTTTAAGGACGGGCAATTTTAATCATTTTTTTTTGCCAAATTTAAATTCTAATGTTATTTATTTGAGACAATTCATATCCTCACTAACAGATATATTAAGTTGATTATTAAGTACAGTGTGTTGACCAATGATAGGGCCGTATGGCTAATGCGTTGGATTAAATAATATAATGTGGTATGCCATTTGACTGAAATTAATTTTTTTTCCAAAAAAAGAAACCTGCCCATTTCAAACTCCTTTTCTGAAAAAAAAAAATAATATAACTTAATTTCAGTCAAATGACATGTCACATCATATTATTTAGAGTTAAAGTGTAAATATATACATGAGGTTTTCTTTCAGGTGCATCTAACACTAAGTGCCCGTTTGGTTTACAGAATCAGAGAGAATGTAATGGAAAGTAATGTAATGATGATTACCTAAAGTTGTTTGATTTGTTATTAAGAAAAGATGATACATAGACATGAACACATTTGGTTGGATTACATTAAATATGGTAATATATGATAATAACATATCAAGAGACAAAATTACCCCTTGTCTACATATATATGTATAATGACTTGAAATTATCTATTATTTTATTAAGTATGTACAATAACCGTATTCCCACTAATAAATAGATCGTAAACAGCCTCTAGAGTGCGAATGAACCACTAACATATATTATTAACGCACACCCCTTGAAGGTTATTCTGTTGGCACGAATAATTCTCAGCAAATGTTTGAGCAGAAAACATGTGATACTTAGAACCATCTATAAAGTTTCGGATTTTGATAAATATACTAGTACAGGGCCAAAGAAAGTAGAATACTGAACTCGTTGTACATTTTTGGTTCTCACAAAT
This sequence comes from Acacia concinna, assembly GCA_037177275.1. NCBI lineage: Eukaryota > Viridiplantae > Streptophyta > Magnoliopsida > Fabales > Fabaceae > Acacia > Acacia concinna. The sequence continues at coordinate 661,294 of JBAGKO010000002.1, read as the reverse complement.
TTGGGGGTTTAGGTTTTGTTATGTTAAAAGAAAGCAAGCAGATATTTAAACCAAAAATTAATTCATTACAATATCAGGCCAATGGAAACCAGAGGGAAGAAGCGAAATCAATAGTTGGCTAAGAACATAAACAATCAAAGCAGAAAATGTAAAATCAAAAGCTAAATCAGTACACAAAATGGCACTATAAGATGATCGAATTTGCAAGAAAGGAGAAGAAGAAGAAGAAGAAATTTTACTGAGCTTGAGAGCGAGAGAGAGAGAGAGAGAAGGGGGTGAACGGCTAAGAACAGAAACAATCAAAGCAAAAAATGTAAAATCAAAAGCTAAATCAATACACGAAATAGCACCATAAGACGATCAAATTTGTGAGAAAGGAGAAGAAGAAGAAGAAGAAATTTTACAGACCTTAAGAGCGAGAGAGGGAGAAGGGGGTGGGCAAGAGAGGAGGAAGAAGACGAAGATGGCACGAGATGGTGCGCAACAAAAACAGTCGTGATTTGTGAGGCAATATGATTTGATGATATAGGTAGGATTTATTTATGAGCAATATGATAAATTAAAAAGTTATAATGGTTATATGGTCTTTTTCTTTGGATTATAGGATCCCTGCATCCTGATTAATAAGTATTAGTTGTGCAATCGTGATTACATTAAATGATGTAATCTGGATTACATATTTAATCCTCTTTATGTTACAATAAGTACAACCAAACGCCATAATCAATCAAATTACATAGGATTACATGTAATCGAACCAAACGGGCCACTAGAATCCGAAGGAGACAATAGTTATGTCTATATTAATTGGCGTATTCCATCTACTTTGACACCAATAAAAATCAATATCCATAGTATCAAATTTTAATGGTACAAGTCAATGTACTTCTATTCTATTTGAACCATTAAAATTGAAGGAAAATAGGAAAGAAGGCTAAACATTTTATATACACAGAAAGCCAACGTTGCTTTGTGAAATCTGTACACACAGATTAAGTAATTTTCAACCCTGGAATCAATCCAACAATTACAATAGTTCCACCGCTCAGTTGTTTCCAGAGTGAATGACAGTGAGACACATGAAATCTGTCATCTGATTGCCCTCCATCACCTTATATCGTCTCTCCTATAACGATAGGCAAAGTTAATCTCCATCATCAGGATACAACAATTGATCTCTTTACTAATCATCAGAGTGCTTTTTGCAGCCCTTGCGTCCATAATGCTGCGAGCTACTCTCAACAACCTGCTTGCAAGAGTAGCAATAATGGCTATGGCATGACCGGCAAAAGATGTAGTTATAGCTTCCAACCTGTTTGAACATCCCAAAAATGGGGGGGGAGGAAGCAAGATATATCAGAAATGTCTAAATTTGACCACCAGGTTACATCATTCTCTTCCTTGGCTTAAGGAATCCCATTAACATATTATGACCACCACTCTCTAAGGTCTCCAACACATACACGTGACTTAGCGCGTAATGTTTTTAGTTTATGGAGTTTATACTATAACTTCCTTCAAAACCTTCACTAAAAAATTACATCATGCATGATTTGATTTCTCATTATAATTTAATAAGTGACAACCAGAAAGCTTTACAAACCTTTGCATTGAATTGAGAACAATTAGGACATTGATGGCTTCGTTGAATCTGCCTTGCCCCCTGACGGTAGTTTAAGAGTTGAGGGCAAGCCATCAACATTATGTCTGAATAGGGTGTACAGGACCCATCCCTTGAATGAATAAAAAGTAAGATCTATATGAACCTTGTAAACTTAAGAAATTTGTGCTTGAAAAAGGAAATTCAAGCTATTTTAAGAATCAATACCTGTAATGTCCAAAAGGATCCGTTCTATCAAGTTTTTTGTTGCAGCGGTAACAGAAATGTTTGCCACAATAAGTACACATCATTATATTGCAACCTTCAGTTCGGTAAATAGCCATTTGACAAGAAGGACACTTCTCAGAATCACGACGAATTTCTTGGAGGCTGAGCAATTCATTAATCAAGTCACGTTCCCTCAGCTTCTGAGCTTCCTCCAGTTCAGATGAATTCTGGCCCTGGGGACATCAAATTATTTAGCTTATGGAAGGATGATAGTAAACAGATAAAACTATAAAAGAGCTAGGCATTCCTACATAGGACAGACAAAAACCGATTGGTTAAAAAAATCAGAAAACTAGCAGCAGGATTACCAATTTAAAAAAAAAAAACAGCAGCATTGAATTGTACATGAAAAACTATACATCAGCAAAAATTCCCAAAAATAAAGCCACTAGATCATCCTAACTAACTACACGCAAAACGATGCAACCCTAACAGTTCTAAGAAAACCACAGGTCCATAGTTACGGCAGAAAGGCAATCTTCCATAGATGACAAAAAAGTTACTGGAAGGTTTCTTGCAAATCATGAAGTAATAGGGCAATGATAAAATAAAAATTGCACTGGTATATGAGATTATTCAAACTATTACTTGCTCTAAGAAGATCCTACAACTTTTTTTTTGGGGGTGGGGGTGGGCTGGCTTGGTAGACACAAGAACTAGACATGAAACCATAATACATACTTGCAAATTTTGAAGCTTCATGGCTAGGGTCATGCATGCCATGCCAACATGGCGTCGCTCCTTGCAAAGGGTACAGAAGCTAAAAAAGCATTTAGTGCATTGAGCATGCTGTTCTTCATCTTCTATACAAGGTGTTTCACATCTTGGGCAATAAGAAACATCAGACATTGATGCAAGTGTTTTCTCCAACATCAAGGATTCCCAGCGCTCATACTCTTTATCATCAAGTAAGCGTTTTAATACAGCAGGTGGAATCATAACAGTACATTTTGGATTGGGACATTGAAGACTGCTGATGGTGCCTTCTTTTACATGTATCTGAGCAAAGGTCTGCAAGCATTTTAAGCAGAAAAAATGCTGGCATGGTACCTGAGCAAACTTGGTGCCTATTTGACAAAAAAGAAAGTATTTAGTTCCCAATTCTTTGAAGTGATAGACATAAGAAATAAGTGGATAGCACTCATACGTGGAATACAATATAATATATAAGGTGGAAAATAAAACTTCCTTTGCTAGCTAACAGCTCAGAGGGAATTGAGATGTAGAAAGAGGTGCCAATGCAATGAATTAGCTCAGGCAGCAAAGAATCAAGATAAATGATATAGGGAAAAGATAGAATACACGAGGAGTACAAATTTGATTCAGCAAACCGACAGGATTTTTTAAGTAACAGAAAAAAGTCTGACGTGTGACCAATCAAGAGCCATAGCAAGGTTATAATAGAACCTTGATACTACCTCCAGACCTAATTAAGAAGTTGATCTTGATCCTTAAAATAAGACATATTTCCCATATCTATCAGTCTTTTCCTAATTTACCCCTATTGATACTACCTCATCAATAATCAAATAAGAGAGAGATCAAAGAAATTAAAGAGATGATTAGGATGTCTAAGAAGAAAATATCATACTAACTAACTTCCTTAATCTAATCAAACTAGATAAATAGGTATTAAAGACTGGATGGAGTACATGTTAAATTTAATAAAATGAACAGCAATTTCACATTACACCCCTTAAAGATAAGCTATCATAAGCTAGTATACAACAAACAAAAGGGGAAAATGGTTAAGCACAAGTGAATGAGCAGGTAAGTATTATCTGTGAGTTATCCATCATAGGCCTGATTCAGTAAATGAATCCCTACCTATTAAAAAGAAAATTAAACATCCAACATTAATTGCTCTAGAATTTAGAATCACTCTTTCTGAACGAAGATTTAACTTTCAGTACTGTTCAATATATGCACAATCAATGAGCAAAGGGGATCATCCCCTACACTTTTGAGAACTTGCTACCTACTGAGATGGGGGAAAAAAATCCAAATGACCAACTAGTATAGATGCCAGAAAGCCTTTGAAGGAAGCAGTACCAGCCTACGGTCCCTGATCCACCAATGCAAATATTTGCTTATG
>JBAGKO010000002.1:642343-657211 GCA_037177275.1 Acacia concinna | reverse complement strand
TAGTAGGGGTGTTCAAAAGATCCTGGTCCTAGTACTTCTAGCCCAATCCCGGCTGGGACCGGGATCACCCTTGGGGATCTCGGGATAATCCCGATCCCGATTTGTATATATATTTTTTAATTTTTTTAAAATTTTTTTATCTTATAATTAAAACTATCCTTTTATCTGTGTAGTCTTACTCATATTAATTAAGTTGTCTTTTCAAAATATGTGTATAACATCTTTAGTTGGAATTAAACCTTATGTATTGCGATACTATACTTAACTATATACTGTATAAAGATAATAATGAAGATAAAAATGATAATAATAAACATAATTTTTAAATTCTAGATCAATTTATATAATTATTATGGTATTATTAGTTGTTAAATGATTATTTTTAATAATAAAATATGATAAAAATTGTTTAAATATTTTTTAAAAAAATAGAAAAATCCGGACTGGGATTGAAATCCCAATCCCGGTCCCTTCCTGAGACCGAGACCAGGATTGATAAATCTCGGTCTCGATCTCGAATTTAAACACCCCTAATTAATAGGGCAGCTGCCCCCATCCTATATTAGTGTAGGTAAAAACATATCTACTCAATTTTTAGCTCTCTTCATAAAACTAAGAGAATAGAGGTGTAAGACATTTGTAAATGAATAATTATTAAGAAATTAATTTATATTCTTCATACAACTATTACACTTGTTCATAATACTATACGATTTGTTTATGATGGATAACACACTCGCAAATTTAATTTATTAATAAATTAATATATGATAGGTTCGAACCTCTATTCTTCCACTTTTTTTTTTTTTGAGAAGAACTAAAAGTTGATTATATATATTTTTACCTACACTAATACAATAAATCAAGAGCACTTGCAGCTTAGTGGTTAGGCATTCTTAATTTGCTTTGGGAGTGGGTGTTTGATTCTCAACTCTATCACTGTGCTTTAAATTGTTTTTCACTATTTTTTTAAAAAAAGTCAGGGGCAATTAATTAATCATTTCATCTTAAAAATTAATTTTAGTTCACTCTGGTTCCTATTATAAACCCTTTTTAATTAATTTTCATATAATAAGAAGAGTTAATAAAGTCAATAATTAAGGGCTAAATTACAACTTTACCCTCATTTATAAATATTGTTTTTTCAACTTTTTCTTTTATCTCCTCTTTTAAATTAAGAGCAAAATTGGAATATTGTCATTTAATACTTTGAAGTTGTATTTATATTAAGGACCAAACTTTAATTTAAAAAAAAAAGATTTATAAGAGGGACAGGAGTTGCAGTCCCTAAGGTTCTGCAGTGGTATTTTATATTCTTAAGGCGGGAATATAACATTAATTTGCTATTGATAAGGTCTCTGAATTTTCCCTTCTAAAAGTGCTCATGAATAAATGTTTAATATTATAAAAGTAATTTAGTGATTTAATTCTTGAATCAAATAATTTAATTTTTCAAAAATAAATCTTTTCCGTCCACTCTTTAAATTAAAAGACTGTTTGTTTACAAATTTGAGAAATTAATTCAATGTGCAATGGTTAAATTTTGGAAGAAAATCTATAATGAGCTGATTATTTAGAATAACATCCATTATTATTCGTCGTCAGCAAAACATATACAAAACTCCCTTTATTAATGTTTCACGTACATACATGTGTGCGTGTTGGTTTCTTTTAGTTACAATATAATGCCTGCAGACTGCTTCAAATCACTTTATTTTAAGTACATTTTTTCTTCAAAAAAAAAAAAAATCGCCATTGATGGAGTTTGAGAGATGATAGTCCAAAAAGATCGTGATAAGCATAAGTTATCAGATTGAATATAAAACTACAAAATACAGAACTAAGTTTATGTTGGAATTTAAATCTTTTTTTTTTCCTTGTCTTGGTAACAATGTTAGACAATTACGTGCAAACGTGTAGAGATAATATATATAAAACTACAAAATTGAGTTGTTCAGGTTAAAATTCGATTACTACCTTTAAATCAATAATGCATAAGAAATAAACAAAGGATCCAAAAAATAAAATTATATGTATGCGTACGTCATGAAGGCGTGGAGGCAAGCGTACTGTGGAAATTAATTAGCAGCGATCGAATTCAAGTGTTGGGGTCTGGAGAAGGTTAGAGCGGGTAGCTGATCAAAACTTAAGTTTGAAACAACATTGTACACGACAACGAAAGTTTCACACAGCAAATATTATTAAACAACTTTGGCCGCCGAGGTTGCGTGCAAGAGATCTGTATAATCCTTTGGTTAGATCTCATTAACATTATATGCTACTCTAACACGTGTTTTTAGCTTAATACATCGCTTTTAATCCTATTATAAGATTTCACATTCACTACTTAGTTGTCCACAAGTTTCCCAACTAGTAAATTCACACTTAAGGGATTGAGAGACAAATATTCTGAATATCATATTCCACTATATGTATATAATTGGGTTTATATATACAAACAAACAACCAACAGAAGTTGTCACATATGGGTAGGCATCTGCGCCACACCAATCTGTTCCTGGGTTCGATCTTAGATAATAGAAGGTGTAGAGAATTTCTATTAGGAGCTCTTTCTCCTCAGGCGCCTCAAAAATGTGGTTACTTTTCGGGCCTATTTGATTGGGGGCGCATAGACTAGTTGGTTCACGGGTTCACCGGATTAGGGAGCTCAGGTTACGGCCAGATATCAGGACTCGGTGAGTTCGTGGACCAAAGGTCCACTATTGAAAATACACACACACACACAAACAAACAGACTATATAATAAATACAATACGCATAATAATAATGACTATACAATACGCAAATAGTAACAATGGCTATTATTATTTCCTAATAATGTTGATTTATTTCTTAATTTAAACTTTATATTTTTAACACTTCCCTTTAAAGTGGAAGTTTGGATGTAAACAACAATAAATCACTAAGAAAATCTGAACACTCTCTCTCATGAAACAACTTTTACATTAGATCATCAAGGAAAAAAAACATTATACACACCTCATTATTTTATGATATTCTTGAAGGCAAACAAAAAAAATTGTATGATATTCTCTTTTGCATACGTTAGATTATGTTAAGAGTTATTTTCATTTTTATAACATTCACGTGCATCTTGTTTGTTTAATCTTCTCTTTTCATGAAAGATCACATATTTTTTAAAAATCCAATATTTTAATTTGGGTTAGGGTTAATTCTGCAATTTAATATTTGTATTTTAATTTTTGTTCCTTTAAAATTACAATTTTTAAGGTCTTTATTACTAAATACTCCCTCCAGTCCTAATTATAAGAGCCATTTGACTTTTTTTAGAATCACTAGAAAGTTAATTATATTACTTTAAGACATTAAAATTTATCATTTTTTTTCAAACTATGTTGTTTGAGTTATGAATTAATATATAATATAATAAAACACAACATATAACATGATTAGATAATATAATTAGCTTTCTTACAATTCTAAAAAAAACTCAACTGACTCTTATAATTAGGACCGAATGAAGTATTTATTTTACTTGGTTCTCCTCCCAATTTTCCCAAAAGAAACTTAAGCATGCTTTGCCTTAGGGTCTGTTTGGTATGAGGGGAAGGGAGGGGAGGGGAGGAAAAGGGAAAGAAATTAGAGGATTTTGCTCCCCTCCTCTTGTTTGGATAATAAAAATTTTTAGAAGGGGAGAGAAAATTTTCTAAGATTTTCCATCCCTCCCCTCCTAACCCTCACCTTCAAAATTGAGGGAATTTGAAGGGAAAATATTATATTTTGACTTCTAATAGTTAACATGCACATGATTTTTACTTTTTTATATGTCTAGGTTGTCTCCCTTTTAGATTTGTGTTATACATTGTTAGTATCATATTATATTATATTTTTATACTGCTTTATACATATTTTTAATAAGAAAATAAATTAATACACACATTTTGAAAGTTGCAGGTAAACTTTTTTATTACATGATAAATATTAATTCTCCTTTATATTCTACACTTCAAAAACTTTTACATTGACTAGTGTCTATTTTATTTTCTATTGATTATATTCTTATGTTGATGGCCTTTTTTTACCTTATTAAAATCCACACCTCCCCTCTCTTTTTATCTATCTAAATAAGGTAACATGACATTCCCTTTCCATCCTCTCCATTAAAATGCCTCCCTTCCCATCTTCTGCCCTTCATTGAGCCAAATATATCTTAAAAAAATATCTATACAACTAATATGAAGCAGCATATTAGTGTGAAAATGTTGACTCACATAAATACAAATCCGTGTGTCATTTTTCTAAAATTGAGAGGTGATGTAGCTTGCCAATATTGATGGTGGCTTGTTTGAAATCATCCTGAGAGTCAGATCAGATGGCTTTTCTCTCTGCGACAAGCGAAAACAACCCAGCACCAAACCCATCTTTCCCTCACTTTAAAAACACACTCAATCGCTCTCTCTCTCTCTCACACACACACCCCACATCTTCTTCAATTTTAATTTCCCTCTTCATCGCCCTTCACACACTTAGCCTGCAGAGAGTGATTCATCAGAGACAACGACATGGTCAACCTCGTAGCAGCACAGAGACCATTGTTGCATGGGTTAATGAAGATGGCTGGTATAACGCCCTACACGGTGGACATAGAGCCCGGCACAGTCATGACCTTCTGGGTTCCGTCCAACACCGTGTCCAAGCCCAAAAAGTCCGGCGAAGCACCCCAAATCATCGGCAAGCCCACCAAACCAGTAGTTGTACTGGTTCACGGTTTCGCGGGAGAGGGAATAGTGACGTGGCAGTTCCAGGTAGGATCACTTACCAAAAAATTCGCGGTTTACGTGCCAGACCTGCTGTTCTTCGGGGGTTCAGTGACGGATAAGCCAGACCGGTCGCCGGAGTATCAGGCAGAGTGTTTGGTGAGAGGGCTGAGGAAGCTGGGGGTGGAGGAGTGTGTGGTGGTCGGATTTAGCTATGGAGGGATGGTGGGGTTCAAGATGGCGGAGATGTGCCCGGAGATGGTGAGAGGGATGGTGATATCAGGCTCCATTTTGGCCATGACGGACAGCATAAGTGAGAGTACGCTGAAAGAGCTAGGGTTCTCGTCGTCGTCGGAGCTGTTGTTGCCCACTTCCGTCAAGGGACTCAAGGCTCTTTTGTCGGTTGCCGCTTACAAGAAACTCTGGTTCCCTGATCGCCTCCATAAAGACTTTCTTGAGGTCGTCACTTCACAACTTCTTCATTTTTACTCGCTGCATTTTCTATGATAACTCATATTATATATATATATAGATATATCTCATTTACATTTGCATATTTCATATGGGATTTGGATTACAACGATTTAGATTTGTATTTCTTTTTATTTCTGATAGTAGTTATTTTTTTAAAAAAAAAATTGTACTTGCATTAGTCTTTTTATAAGACATAGTGACTAAATTTAATTAGATTAAAAAAATTAGATAAATTAATTAATGTGATATATTTTTTTATTTTTAAAATACCCTTATCATGTCTCTTAAATCTCTCATATCTATTTATTTGATAATTATTAAAAAAAATCAATATGAGCAATTTTAAAAAAGACCGACAAAAATATGTTTTATATTTAGACTTAGATAACTCTTAAAATAATTCATGTATTATATTAATGGAGGGGGTACTTAAAGAAAAAGAGCTGACTACACGCATAGGGTCATGTGTATGGTTTTCTATCAGTGAATCATTATTGCCGAAGTGGACAAACTTTAGAGATCGAGTCACCATATGAGATGTCTATAAACTCTGTCATGCTTAATTCGATACCAAGAAAACATAGAACTGATCAAGGAAGATAACAGGAGGGGGAAAAAAGAGAGTAAAATGGGAATTAAAGGTGGATGATGGGGCGCAAATAAAAGAAATTAAGGAGTGAGTTAGCTCAACTAACAATACCTATCTTCCTAAGAGATATAGCCAAGTGGTTAGGGGGTTCGTCCCTCAGCAAGTCAGCATTTTAAAATTGTAGGATCCTTAATTAACCCAAACACTGACTTTTCTCCCTCAACAACGTAACCAACTACGTCCATTCAATAATCCAGATTAAATATCAATATATACTCACTTCTCCTTTAATTTGACAACGTGTATAGGTAAACCTAACTAAATTTATGGCACTCCACATTTCCATTTATATATTCAATTAAATTTTTAAAGAAATTTACAAATCTTATTAAGAATATTACATTGAGGTCCCAAGTAAAAAAATTAATTTTTTGATAAGTCTCAGTTCGCTCCTCAACTTATCAATAATAGCCCCTCACTTGTTAATGGAGACCTTTCTTATATTAATTTTTTTATTTGAGATCTCAATGTAATTTTCCCAATCTTATTTTATTAATTCCAAGATACAGAAATATTCTTTTAATTATACTTTAAGATATATAGATATGTGGTAGTGATTTTATTTTTTTTTGGTTTATCTTCATACATACATGATACATGTATATCGAGTTATATATAAATAACATAGTTTTTTGTGTGTATTTATTAATAGAAAAATATTTAAGGTTAAGTTCCTTATCTATTTTGTCAAGTTTTCCAATCCTTTGTGACTATATATATGTTCTATATTTGAATTATTATCATTTAATTATAAACTCAAATACAATAAATAAATAAGATACATGGTCACATGTTATTGGAGAATCTTATGAAATGAATGTAAGAAACTTGATGTAAGTGTAATCCTTATTAATATACAACAACAAAGCCTTAAGTCTTAGTAATCCTTATTAATATATATTTTGTAATTGATGGATATGATGCAGATGGTGATGTAAGACATTTATCAATTTGTTATTAAATATGAAATAAGTGATGGTGAATGGAAAAACGCAATAATGTGAGTGTGCAGGTGATGTTCACAAACAGAAAAGAGCGAGGTGAGCTGTTGGAGGGGTTACTCATCAGCAAGAAAGACATCACCATCCCAAGATTTCCGCAGGTTATTTATTTCTTCCAAAATTTCATGCATTAATTTATTAATTTATGCATATATGTGTGTGTGTGTGTGTGTATAGACACACATCACGTATATACGCTTTGATTTGATTTAGTTTGGCCACATAAGTTGAGTCTTTACTTTGCAGAGAATACATCTTTTGTGGGGAGAGAATGATCAGTTCTTCAAGGTGGAGTTCGCGCACAACATGAAAGAGTACGGGCATATTATTTCATTTTAAATATAAAAGTTAGATATAATTAATTTGTAGATATTAATAAAACTTGAAATGACTCTTTAGAACACAAAATTAAAGGTAAGTAATTAACAGTAGTATTAAGCATATAATTAGGATTAATTATGAGATTAATGGATGGATGGATGGATGGATGGCGATATGCAGGCAACTGGGGGATAACGCAACGTTTGAAGGGATAAAGAAGGGAGGTCACTTGGTTCACTTGGAGAGGCCTTGCGTCTACAACAGATGCCTCAAACGCTTCCTTTCTTCTCTCCTCCTCCCCACTCCCAATCTCAATCCCAATCCCAATCCCAATTAATTAAATATTTTAATTTTATTCTTCAAATGTAATCTCTACTCTCCTCTCAACTATGTATTCTTCTTTACTTTAATAACTCAATATCATGCTCCACTCTCCTTTCATAGTTATTATCTCCCACTCCCTCTTTTTTTCACTTCTTACTCTAGATATCTCCCTCCATCCCTATTCATAATCTTCAATTAACTCAAGTATGTTGTTTAAGAAAGCAGTTAAAATTGCTTAAAAAGTATAAATATACTCTCTTTTTTCTTCTAAGTATGCTCTTATTTATAAGTGGGCAAATGAGATTTGAGAGAGAATAATAATATAAAAAAATGATGTGAGAGAATTTATGGAGAAAATTAATTAGGGGTAACATTAATAAAAATGCATTTAACGTTAAAACAACTCCAAAGAAAACTTAAATTTATGGAACAAGTCACTTCAACAAATATGACATTATAAATAGGGACATAGGGAGTAATACACAAAGCATTTCTTTCTTTCTTTCTTTCTTTCTTTTTTTGTATAATATGACTGGCATTACACCTGGAAAATACATAGAGATAAGAAAATAGAGGTGCAATCACCTAATGCAGCAAAGTCTGCTAACATTAGGTTCAAACACGTCACTGGTGGTTCATGGATAACTAATAGTTCTGTGTTCGTAAAATGCGCCTTGCTAGCTAAAAAATCTGCACAATGTAAAACTTCTCTATGAGAGTAAATAATCTAAATGTCCTAAGAAGAGAAGATCATTGATCTAATGTCCTCAATTTCTTGCCTCCAAGGGTGATAATCTCCCCTATTTGACATGAGGGTTTGGATAGCCACCAACGAGTCCGAATACAACTTGACTTTGTTGAAACCAAGTGATTTGCATATAGTTAAGCCTGCTTTAATTGTCATTAGTTCTGCTATCGTAGGAGCACACGATTGTAACTTCTGTTGGAAACCGACAACCCAAAAAGCGTGATGATTCCTAATTATACCACCACAAGCCGTTTGATAGTTATCTTTTATTGAGGCATCAACATCAACTCTCATGTACCCCTCTAGTGGTTGCAACCACTTGTCAACATTCCTCTGCGGAACACAAAAGATTTTATGTCTCCATCTGCTCCCTTCTGCTTCTTCAAACAGAAGATACTTGCAATGATTTATAATGTTTTGAGGATGCGCACTGTTGCCTTCGAACACCTGATGACATCGGTTTTTCCAAATGAGCCAGCATATGATCACAAAATTTTTCCTCTATGGCCATTTGTTGACGTAAAGAGATCCCGCCTCTTGTTGAGTATTCCACGTCAGCCACTCCTACAAATTACCATTAAAAAAGTACTATAATATATGGGGTTACTGCACAAAAGCCACACACTGTTTGCAATCTCACAATCCCTCAACATATGTAGAATGGATTCCTCTCTCTAACATTGAAACAGACACTCATTATGCTCACAAAGGCCACAAATGGCACGGAGAGAGTTAGTGGGAAGCCGCTCATGAAACACTTTTCACATGAAGAATTTTACTCGTTCTGGAATTGGCCAACGCCATAGATCCTTCCAAGAACCCACTGGAGGAAGATCTTCCCTATCATCAAGAAGATTATAGGCTGACTTAACACTAAAGTTTCCATCTGAAGAGGCTCTCCATTCGATTGTATCCTGGGAATGATCGAAAGGCGGGCAAAGCTCACAGATTGTTTCTACAACCCAATCAGGAAGGAACGTACTCCATTTACATATGTCCTAAAGTCCTTGAGGGGTCACAAAGTTAGCAATAGTAGCATCATGGTTGATCATATGGTGGTTTTTAATCACGAAATGAGACAGAGGATGATCAAGATAAGTCCAGAGCTCCCACCATGCCATAGTTCCATATCCATTCCAGACCCTGCTCCCAACCATAGCCTGAAAGTTTCCCACACTTTAATAATGAATCTCCAAATGGAAGATTGGAGGTGTCTCTTAGCAACAATAGGAAATTTCCCATCGCCACATCCATATTTTTTTTATGGAGACATTTAACCCAAAGATCTTCACGTCTAGTCATCCATCTCTAGCAAAGCTTCATGATGAAGGCCGTATTTTGACGAACCAAGTCTTTAATACCAAGACCTCCTCTCTCCTTATCATTTTTAATCAAGTCCCAAGAGAGAAGATGGATCTTCATCCCTTGGTCTCCCTAGTTCTAAAAAAAGTTTCTACATAGCTTGTCAATTTCCTTAAGGACGCCTCTTGGAATTAACAGAGACTGCATTTGATAAGAAGGAATGGAGGACAAAACAGTCTTGATCATAACCGTTCTTCCAGCCATACTTTGAAATCTTCCTTTCCAACTTGCAAGTTTATTTTGAACTTTAGAGATCAAATAGGCAAAAGTTACTTTAACAGCTCTTTTATGAAGAAGCGGCAACCCCAAATACTTGCCCAAATCAGATGTGAGAAGGATGCCCAGCTGTTGACTAAACTCATTGCCCCTGCTAGAGTGAACATTTTTGGATACAAAGATTCTTGATTTGCTCAAGCTAATCTTATGGCCTGAAACATGACAAAAACACAACATAATGTCTCTCACCCTATCAAGCTTATCAGAAGAGGCCTCTCGAAAGAAAAGGAGATCATCGGCAAAGAAAAGATGAGAAAGATGCGGACCTTGGGAGCATATTCTCAAAGGCTTCCAATTGCTAAGATCGACTTCTCGCCAAATAAGTTGACCCAGACGTTCCATGCATATGACAAAGAGATATGGGCTCAAAGAATCTCCTTGTCTAACACCCCTCGAGGGGCAAAAGTCTTCTAAAGGGGAACCATTCCAACAAACATTCAAAGAGGCAGAAGAAACACAAGCCATAATCAAAGAAATAAGATGATAATTGAATCCAAGAGACTGGAGGTTAAATTGCAAAAAACCCCAATCCAAGCGATCGAAAGCTTTTTCCATGTCTACTTTAATCGTGACGTACCCCCTACCAGTTCTCTTAGAACGCATAGAGTGAATTGCTTCTTAAGCAAGGATGATGTTATCACAACTGTGCCTTCCACTAATGAAACTACATTGAGTTTGATATATGAGGGAACCCATAAGCTTCTTTAGCCTGTTTGCAATGACCTTACTCAAAATCTTATAGGAGACATTACAAAGGGAAATAGGCCTAAAGTCCTTAATTGACAAAGGATTGTCAATTTTTGGAATAAGTACAATGTTGGTTTTGTATAAGCTAGAAATTGCAGACGGATCCCAAAAAGCATGAGAGATGAGATCGCAAACCTTTTCACCAACAACTACCCACTAAGATTGGAAGAAATGCAGTTGAAGGCAATCAGGACCAGGGGCCTTAAAATTACCCATTTCGAAAGCAACGTTCTTGATTTCAATCAGGGTAATCTGCCTATGAATTTCATCCAAATCAAATTGCTTAAGAGGGGAAACTCACAAGGCCAATCTTCTACCTGATGAACATTTCCATCACTTGAATAAAGATTCTTAAAATAATCCACAACCATATTTTTTAGAGCAACTTGGTCAATAACCTAGTCACCAACATCATTTTGCAAAGCTTCAACTTGATTATGCTTCCTCTTCATCTTGGCAGACATGAAAAAATTGAGTATTCTTATCCCCAAACTTTAACCAATTACCCCTGTTTTTCTGGAACCAGAACAATTCTTCTTGATTGATATCATTGATGTACTCCTTCCAGAGTTTGTGTTTTAGTCTGAGGAGGCCACTATGAGGAGCAAGACTCAGCCTCCTATCAATACCTTCAAGCCTCCCAATAAGCTTCCTTTTTTTGAGAGAGAAGTTCCCTACAATGTTACGGTTCCATTCAGTAGCATTTGTTATAAAGGTATTGTTCCTTTAGCTCTCCATTATAGGGAGTAAACTAGGCCGGTCCATAACGATATGGTTGGCCCTTACGAATTATATGGAGTAATACACAAAATTATTTTCAAATATTAGGTAGTATTTAAAAAATATTTTAAGATTTTAAATATTATTTTATAAAAAAAAAAAAAGAGACCCCTCCCATTCATACCTAAAACGGTGTAGTATGGGTGTATAGGAAGCATAAGGGATGGGAGCTGCCTGGGATAATCCGTGTTCAACATTCATGTAGCATTCCTTTTTTTTTTTTTTTTTTGGTTTAGACATCTATTTAGCTTGTTCATTACACATGATCCGCAAAAAAAACAAGTTACTGTTTTAGACTTTAGGCTTCCCTTAGTTTTTAAATACCCAAAAAACGATGCTCTGGCAAAAACATGTGGGATAATCAACGGGCCCAAATGTGTTGGCCCATTACAAATATTTAATCAAATCCATCTGATAAAAGCATTTCGTCATGCAATTCACTCCCTTGACATGTTAATGTTAGATTTTAGGATGTACAGCGTTCTGATTCTGACTTCATTCTGCAGTTGCGATCAACATCAGATGAAGGAAACAATTTACAATTCATGAGATCTCTTGACATGTCATATATTTTTAACTTCACTATGTAACAAAGTTTTGATTGAGAGATTCATGATATACTTTTAGGATGTGTTTGGTTGGAGGGGTAGAGGAGATAAAATGATATTCTCCTCTCATTTAGTTTACAATTTTGTACGAGAGGGGACTTCTAACTTTTCTTTCCCTCCCTTCTAACGCTCATAATTTGTCCCTCTTCAAAATTGAGGAGTTTTGGAGCAAAGATAAAGTTTTATACCTTTATGTCTTTATAATATATATAATCTTTCAAAATGCCAATTTGAAAATAATATAATAAATAGAAATAATAATATTATTAAAATATAATTTATAAAATAAAAAATATTATTAAGGTTATTATAATTTAAAATATATTAATAAAAAATTATTATTATAAATTAAATATATTATTAATATTAAATTAATTTAAATAAAAATATATTTTTATTATTAAAAACTATTATTATGATGCAAAATTTTAAAAAATTGTATTTTTAAACATTATAATAGTATTATACAAATGATTCAACAAAAAATATATTTATTTATAAATAAAAAATATTATAATTATAAAATATGTGAGTTGTAATAATAATAATATTAAAATTAATTTATAAAATAAAATATATTACTGAAGTTATTATAATTTAAAATATGTTATTAAAAATAATTTAAATAAAAATATTATTATAACTAAAATACATTATTATATTAAAATAATTCAATATAAATATATTTTTATCATTAAAAAATGTTATTATAAAATGATTTCAAATAAAAATATATATTCATAAATAAAATATAGTATAATTTAAAATTAAAAAAATATTATTTTTATTATATTATTAAAATATAATAATTATAATAATATAATTATATTATTATTTCATAGTAATATAACTTTGATATAAAAAATATTAAAATTATATTATTATGAAATTAGTTTAAAATGAAAATTTATGATTATAAGTAAAAAAAGTACTTTTATAGTTATGGTAAAATGATAAATTGTTATCATTCTCCCCCTCATTTCTCCTTTTAAACTAGATAAGGTATCATTAAAAACTCTCCCTCTGCCTTTCCTTCCAACCAAACAAAATAAGGTAATACGCTATCCTTTCCATCCACCCCCTTCAAACCAAACAAGCCCCTGGCTAGTTACCATCAAGACAGAAGCACCAAGAATACAGGTCAACTAGCCAAGATTCATTATATCATTATATATGTTGAAAAGTACTTTTTTATGGAAAATGATTGAAAATGACATGAATCTTATTATATGTTGTGATTTGTTGTATTATATATTAATTCATAAGTTAAATAAAATAGTTTGAAGAAAACCAATAAATTTTAATGCTTTAAAGGAAGTAATTAGCTTTAGTAGGATTTTTCAAAAAAGTCAACCATATATTATAATCAAGACTGGATAGAGTATATATTACATGTAAATATATTGTGATATTTATACTACCTCTTATCCTAAAAAACCTAATTGACTCTTTTAGAGAAGTTAAAGAAGCAAAATAAATTTCGTAATCATATCATGTGTTGTATTTTATTATATTATATAGTTATAAGTCAAAGAAAATATTTTAAATTAAGTAATAAGTTTTTTTTATAATTTTACAAGAAAAATAAATTTTATAATTAAAATTAGAAGGAGTAAGTTACAACAGAGAAATAAAAAATAAAATTTCAAAAAAGTGAAGAGAGGGAGAGAGAGGAGAAGAAGAAGAAGAAGAAGAAGTAAAACAAATTTATTTGGAGAATAAACATGAAATTTGTGCTTATATAAATAAGACACTTATTCTACATAAATCCAATTAATCTATTTTTTTCTCTCAAACATATGATAAGTCAAGGAAAAAGAAAACATCCGTTTTGCTCCAAATAAGTTTGGGGTTCCAAACACTAGCAGCATATCTCAAATTCTGATATAAAAGGAAGAGTGAAAATAACAAAAAACTTCCCATGCTGTCTATTACTATTACTTGCATTGGTAAACGAAACAGGGAGGCATGCATCACAGGAGTAGTATATTATATTATATTATATTATATTGGGGATTGCTTGGCGACCGCAATTCAATTCAACTCAACATGCCAAAGGTTAGATTCGTCAAGGTCTGTGCTTAAATGCATAACTTGGATGGATGCTAATGGACTTATTTCGCCTGCAGAGGAAATTTGAACTAGGTCGTTGATCAAGAAACTTAGAGACTAGGACATGTACTATGGCCTTATGGGAGTGGCATCTGTTTCAGGCTTGGGGCCGAAGCCCTACTCTACTCCAGGCTCCACCTTTCAAAAGAACCCAGCCCAATATGATCTATTTGTGCCCAAACCTAGGGTACAAAGTCATTCACAGACTTTTTTTTTTAAAAAAAAGTTATTGTAATAAATAAAAAAATTTAAATAAAGATAATTTCTTAATTAATATTTATTTTAAAAAGAATTAGACCATCCAAATTATTAAAAGAGCTCCCCAATCTAATATCTTTTATCTTTTAGATGGTAGGGAACCTCTCTGGGAAGGAAAAGAGAGCGAGGACGAACCAAGAGGGAAAGTGTGGACCTTATCGCCTCAGAAAAAGACAAAAGGCAGAATCATATATAATATTTGATATTTGAAATGGCATCACCAGCTTTTCTGTATTTACAGACATGCCCCCGCCCGCTATCAGACAGGAACTACACGACAAAACCCCCCTACAACCTAAAAAGTGAAAAAGCTGCCTTGTCTTGCTTCATAGATAATATATCAGTATATATATATATATATATAGTATCACCCTCCTCGTCATTATTAATGATGGGGAAAATGCATGTATAAAATGTGTTTTTTTTTTTTTTAAAAAAACGGAGTTTATAGGCTCGAGCAGCACTAACG
>JBAGKO010000002.1:621372-639600 GCA_037177275.1 Acacia concinna | reverse complement strand
ACATCATGAAAGATGAATATAGTAGAAGAATTGAGTTTAGATTATGGAAATGTCTAAACTGATGTCTGTACGGTGTAAATACAATAAAAACGATGTATGCTTTTACACTATAAGAGATACACCATAACATGTGATTCATACCACATGTGCAAAGGAACCGCGAATGGGAAGCAAGTGAAAAGATCTCTGCTTCATTACTGTGTGAGTCCCATAGAAGGTTAAATACTTCTATCATGTCCTTGATGAATATGGTCAAAAGGTATCAAGTTAGGAAAGCAGTTGATACATATCAAAATGATACATGCCAAAAGAAAGATTATCTGAATATATATATATATATTGTGTGTGTTAGTGTCTGAGACATGTCCCTTGTGAATTTGAGATTTTCATGAGAGTGAACACTACACAAAAGTAGGCTATCTAAGTTTTTAACTGAGCTTGAGAGGGATTAGATTAGCCATATGAAAATGTATATAGGAAAATGTAGGACATATAAGGCATAAAATTACAAAATTCAAGTTACACAAAAATGGGTTGTCATGCACTGGTCCTACAAAAGGATTTCTAGCACATACACCCAAAATTGATGTCATGCCCATGTGGTTACGGCAAAGCACTAAGTATGAATGAAATGAGAGAAATTGAGAGACGGATAAAATTGAATCTACCAAGTGTGAGTGAGAAATGTTGGAATATAGATATATCCACTCTTGGAGGATTAAACAAAATAAATTGGCTTTTGGGTCCAATATGGAGATATATAAAATAATGGGATAAAAAAAATATGATTTTCCTATTTTATTTTATATGCATTATTTATATATAAGCAAGAGTAGGGAACAGTTCTTTTTTTTATTCAAAATTTAAAAAGTAAGAACGTAAACTTTATGTTTTACGGGAATGTAGTCGTGAAAAAGTAAGAACGTAAAATTTTCCCTCTCTCTCAAAAACTCTAAAAGGCCTGGGTGAATTTGCTGTTCAACAAATTTAAACTCCTAGTGATCTGAATAGAGTGTAGGCATTTGTGAAGTACGAGATCTCTCCAAGTACGCCCCATTTTGTTTTCCATCACCCATTATATTTCCATGCAAATTATTCCTAACATAGCTCCCAACGGCCTTACTTATCTCTTCAAACATATGCATGCCATACTACTCCCCACCGTACCGCTAATATTGATGTTTAGTTAATTCATACCACACACACATAGCTTCAAACAAAATCATCTCAATTCCAAAGCACGCACTAGTTTTTAACCAACCAAGTCATTTTTTCCTAAATGCATGAAACGAATCACAGAATTAGTTATCCTCAACAAGTTTATTAGTAAATTATCTAAGTGAAGTGATAATTAGTACAGTGAATTGATTATGGTCCCTCTCCAGGATTATGCAGATCTTGAAGGGCAAAAGGGACATTTGACAAATGAAATTAATTGTAAAAAAGTCCCTCCCGTGGGACTTTTTTGTAATTAATACTGGAACTCACATGACCTTTTTGTCATATATTTTGTTAGTTGAGACTAAAATGCAATTTTCCCTTACTTTAGAACAAAACGATATTATTATGATTTACAAGGAACCACTAATACAACACATCATGGGTGCCGCAAAATATTTTGTTCCCCAGATTTTTGTCTGGCAGATGGCAGACTAAGACATTGGCGTTATTAATAGGACTTAGAGGTAG
Source organism: Acacia concinna (assembly GCA_037177275.1). Lineage (NCBI taxonomy): Eukaryota > Viridiplantae > Streptophyta > Magnoliopsida > Fabales > Fabaceae > Acacia > Acacia concinna. The sequence goes on along the minus strand of JBAGKO010000002.1, from coordinate 637,911 downwards.
AGCAAGAAATTAAGTGCGTGTGACTGATCCAGGGGTACGTGTACAAAAACGTGATAATAAAATCCAATCGTACCATTAGCTAGCCAAATTAAACTTATACTCCGTGTTATGTACAAGTTAGATGGATTATTATTATCTGGGTTATGAATGGTGGAAACTTAAATATTAAGTAGCTACCCAGATTGCTCTCTCTCTCTCCTACGAGAAAGTTTCAAAATAATTTGCGAATTAATGTCACAAACATAATTTGAAGGAAATACTAAGAGCCAGTACAGTGGTACTGCTACCTTATCTTAGAAGTTAATAAAGTATGAACAAGTCATGTCTCAATTTGAGACAAGGCACATGACTATCTGACATCATTTGGGAAAAGATGCAGATAAACACAAACACAAACACAGACTCTGGTTGGTTTTGAAGGGATGATTATATTACAAGTGAAGGGTACCAGAAAAGAAGTGTGAGGCTGAGGTAGAGAGGTGAAACCCGAAAGGAGAAAGTGGGGAATGCATGCAAACAACTCATAATGCAGCCGCACAACCTGAGAACTAAAGAATCTGACAATAACAGTATCAGTATCAGTAACACCACATTTTCTGTTTACTCACTTGCAGTACAGTGGCCCCAAGCACTCATCAAAACACTTTCAAGTTTAATTACCCTGCACAATTTCTAACCGTCTTAATTTGAATTTTCACCCATCTAGGCTTTCATTTCCTTTCAGAGCCTAACTTGATATATAATTATCAAGGAAAGAGTTTATGAACGTGATAGATAAGATAATCAACACGAATGATCCCTCCCTCGCTGGTCTGGTCTCTTCCTCATAAAGAAAAAGGCTCATTTTTTCAAGAGACATGTGTTGCCCTAGGATTTAAGAAGGGACAATAATTAACAAGAGGGCCAAGTTGGGAGGGGTGTGGCAGAGGACTAACATGAGCTTGTCGGTTGTTCTGCAAGACAAACTCATTCTGAGTGTAAACCACCCCATCCTGTTGGTTTCCATGGGGCTAGACGGCTGGTGGGAAACATTACACTCTTGCCCCTCCCTCTCAATTTCATATTAATTAACATCCCGTCCGGGTTTCTCTATTTAATCTTAATCCTTATTATCTTAACAAAACTACTTTCCAGTTTTTCTTTTGCATTCTCTCCCTCTCCCCTTCCTCTTCCAGCTTTTGCAGGTACGTACAATCAAGATTCTTTTTACTCTTCAGTCTCTTCTTTAGGTTCTCCATAGGGACCCAGCTCCTAGACTTATATTTCAATAAATTACTGTGCCAGGTTGAACCCTTTTCTCTTTTCGGTTTTTGGTCTCTTGTGTCAAGTTATCTTTTTTGCTTTATTAAAATTAAACAGGTTTTTTTTGTCTCCCTCAGATACTCAAAAACAGTATATCATATAGTGATATGGTCACTCGTTTGTGTCCCTGGGAATGGGGTTAATTAGTAAAATCGGTTGGTGGGTTTAGCACCCAGAATGTCAATATCAGAATAAGGGAAGAAAAGAATAATAGTAGGTGTGCACTGTGTCTGCTAGCTAGTAATTATATCTTTGATTAATTAAAGATTTCTTTTCCGGCCATAAGATGGGATGCATTAGGGTTGAGCTGCTCACACAACCACAACAGCTTTAATTAGAGCAGGATCATCAAGAGAATGATCAAGGTTTAGAGCTCAGACATACACAGTAGTACAGCTTAATTAGATGGAAGAACACAGTCATCACAAAGATAAGAAAATAGAGATGACAGCCACTCCTCAGAATTATGATGATGATGAAGATGATCACCCCAAAAGAGATTCTTCTTCGGAACACCATCTTTATTTCCCTCCTCCATCGACAAATCAACTGCAAAGTGATCCGTACGCAAGCTTAACGATTGTTAAGTACAGAGAATGTTTGAAGAATCACGCTGCGAGCATGGGGAGTCATGTTGTGGATGGATGTGGAGAGTTCATGCCCAGCGGAGAAGAAGACACCACGGAATCTTTAAGATGTGCTGCTTGTGGGTGCCACCGGAATTTTCATCGGAAAGAGACAGAAGGTATGCCAGAACCACTGCAAATCTCTGGTTATTACCGCTATTATTCCAACAAAAGCAACAATCAACGACATAGAATTGCCACTCCTATAGTCGTCCCTGCTTCTCTTCATCAACAACATAACAGATTGATTCCACCAATGATGGGGGCCTTCGGAGGAGTGCCAGTGGATTCCTCCGGCGAAGATCTCCATGTGTTCCGGTCTAACAGCGGAGGAGAGCGGCGGCCAGCAGTGCAGGCGTCGTCACTGTCGAAGACGAAGAGGTTTCGGACAAAGTTTACACAAGAACAGAAGAAGAGGATGATGGAATATGCTGAGAAGATTGGGTGGAAGATCCAGAAGAGTGATGAACAAGAAGTGCGGCAGTTCTGTTCTCAGGTGGGAGTGAACAGGCAGGTTTTTAAGATTTGGATGCACAACAACAAGCAAAGGACGAAGCTGCAGCAAGTGTAAGCCAATAGACCCCTTTAGCTATCTCCCAAATTAATAATAATGCTGTTTAATTTGGAAAAAAATAATAATGATAACAATTAATTATCAGAATTCCCGAGTGAATGAATATCGTTTATAGGTGTGCATAAATACATTGATTTGACTCATTTTCTCGTCAATATGTTATTTGATATGATTACTTGTGTTCTTTGACTAAAAGTAGATGGCGATAGAAACTATGTATTAATATTTCCTTCTCGTTGTTCCCATCTGACTGAGGATTTAACAAAAGTGTAGAGATATATACATACATACATACATATATATATATATATATAACGACAAATTTCAAAACTAGCTACTTTGGATTTTACTTGTTGGGCGAAAAGCTACTTAGGAATTTAATATAATGATCGATCTGAGTATGAAGAGACGTTTGTTATAACTAATAAGAAAAAGCTAGGCAGTCACGACAGTATTTCATGCACAATCTCCATAGAAGACCTTTCGTATTGTTATGTCTTTACATAAACCCTTTAATCATGGAAAACTGGGTTCGTCGTGGAACCCAGTTAATGGTGCAAAACCATACACTTTCTTGCAGATTCTGGGGCAAAGAGATCCCACCCGATCGACGATGAGATCTGGGACACCGACACACAATGAATTAGCGGACATCGCCCGCTTTTGCCTCATCTTGTCTTTCTCATTCTCATTAGTAAGAGTTTGTATTGTGACTTGTGTGCCCAAACCAAACCAGGAAATTTGCACGTTTAGTTGCAACTGTTGCATTTAGAAAGAGTATAGGGGTAGAACAAATTAATACGTAGCAATGGGCAGACCAATTCAGTTCCCTAAGGTCAAAAGGATGTGCATATATGTTGAGATTTGCAACCAAGTAATAATTTAGGGCAAGGCCTTAGGGCAATGGTTAAACTTTTATTTATTGAACTCAACAATTACAAAATGGATTATAGGGGATTTTTTTAAATTATTTCTGTATGGATTTATGGTTGTTGTAGTTACCTTCTTCAAGAGTTATTCCATCTCATATATATATATATATATATTAACCACTTGAGTATCTATATTAATAACTATAGAATATATTTATCTTTTACCTATTAACAATTGCATTTTACCTATTTCTTTCTCCCTTTAAAATTTTATTATCAACTAAAACATGAATATAACAAAAACTATCATTTTATAACCATGGTTGAACTAATGAACTATATCTTGTCAAAAATATATATATATATATATACTAATGGTCTATATCATGGTCAACAGAAAAAAAAAACTAATGAACCATAATTTTCCTCATCATTTACAAACAAAGAACCATTTATATCCTTTGTGGAAAAATAAAACCAGTTATATTTTCAAATAATCCATAAATCACAATTGACCTAAAATAATTTTTAAATTAAAGTCACAATTCCCTAGGAAATATCTACATTGTAACTTTTGAGTGGTACTATATATTTGGAAAATATGGCTACCCTTCCAATTGATACCCCCGAAAGCCACACCGACCCCATAGAACCCTGAATCAACATTTATGAATCACTCCCAGAGAAAAATAGTTTTTTAATGATAAAAGAGAACTTCTTTTTATTGCTTCCATATTTCAAAAATTAATAGAAAGTACATAATATGAGACATTTATTAAATAGATTAAAGCTAAAAGATTAAATTAAAGGGAACAAAGCAAAGACATTAATGTTCTTGATTTTTTTTCTTTGCAAACTGATTAATATCACTAATAAGGTTTGAAAACAACTAAGCAAATTCAATATGAGTTGCTTTGAAGCGTTGTCATTTTTTAAATTTGTCATTACAGAGTTGTTTTTATAACTTTTTAGTAATTTTTTTGGTAAAAAGAGTCAATTTTATTAATCACAAAAAAATAAAGTACAAAGACATTAGTCAAAGCCAAAGAAACTCCCAAAAATACTAACAATTACAACTAATACACCCTTATTACCAAACCTAAACAAATTAAGTTCCTTCTTTAAAACTTATAATAATTTCTCCAAATTAAATATTTTCAAGAAAATTAAAACATGAGTACTGCAATGTTGTAAACTTTAGAAATCCCATTTCAAACAAGTTTTCCGTGGAAGATATATAAGATGTCTAGAAACGAGAAAATTAATTAATATCAATACTAATCTAGTTGATATATATAATGTATTGTATAAAATTAAGGTGGTTTGTTTGTAACATATCAATATATATACTAGTATTTTAAGAGAACTTTTTTTGACGGAAATATTTATATTATACTGAATAAAGCAATATTCAATAGAGAGTCAAAATGAGCCTAAGCCCTGATAACATAACCCTAAGCCCAAACAACATCTTCAATGTAAACCTTAACCCTAAATCAAAATTGGAAGGACCTCGGTCATCGCTGCCACTTGCTAGCACAAAAAATCATTCCTCCTACACTTGTAAATTGTAAAAAATCGCTATGGGAGGGTGGCACATCTTGTGACACTTTTTAAAAAAAGCGTCACAGGAGGTATATAGCTCATGTGGTACTCTTTCGAACGAGCCCTGAAAGAGGTGAACACCACACTATTGGGGAGTACTATATAATGTGGCCTTCCAGTGACTCTTCCTCTTCAAATTTAGGTTGGTTTAGACTAAAAACCTAAAACGAAAAAGAGCCATAGGAAGTCCTCAATCAAACTCAAACATTTACAGAGCCACAATATTTATAGAGAAAGAATGAATATAATCAAATTAAATCCTAATAAAATGTAATTCAAATATCCAATATAATACAAATAAGTAGCAAATCAATAAAATAACTACTAAATATTAGTATAAAAATTGTGAATAGACAAATCACCTCTTTTATATTTTTCTTATAAGTATTCGCACTATTATTCAATTATTTCATTAACCTAGTTATTAGTCAAGCTCTCAACCCGTTCAGCTTCATAATACTACATATATAAAGTGTTGCAGAAAAATTAAAATCACCAAAATTTAACCATCTAATGTACTGAAGTAAACCATCTAATGTGGCACTTAATTGAATAAGTGCTACAACTGCTCTCTTTTTAAAAAAAAAATATAGTTTTTATTTTTTTGACACTTTTTTAAGGTTTTGTATTAGTTGTGACATTATTTTAAAAAAATGGCACATTAGCTTCTAAAAAAAAAAAAAACAGAGAGAACACAAGCTGTGATGATTTTTCTAAAAAGCGCTACGTGTCTCACTTTTTCCTCTTTCTGTAGTACTGACTGCCGTCGCCAGAAAAATAGAGCGGCGGAAAAACATGTCCGTTGTGAGGGATTGGGGGTTCAAAGAACAACCCAAACGGTTTCATCCCTTTTAACCACTTGTCTTCCATTATGAGAGTAGACTTACCACCGTGCAACAACCGTTGCAAGAGGAGATCCACCACCACTAACAGTGACAACGCAACCGTCCGATCAGGCTTTAACCATCTCCACCAAGCTTTCCGCAACCCATAGACACTAGATCTAAGTAGAAATCCAAGACTTCATTTCCAAACAAACTAGATTGGAGTAGAGAGGTCTTAAAAACATACCAGATCAAGATCTTCACAAAGGTACACCACTTGAGATTCCTCGATCTGTTGTTTTCCTCACATCCACCACAGTAGTGCGCGCCTTCAATCTTGATCATTCTTGCTTGATTGGCCTCTCAAACATCTCAGATTTAGTCCTCCTTCCTTGATTCAGCTCCACGCAAATCAAGATGACCATTGCCAAAGAAGAAAAAACTCAAACCCTAACCTCCAAAAACAAAGAACCCCAAGTCGGACAACCTCCTCTCCAGCCTACGTCAGAGAGAGAGAGCAGCCGGAAAGTAACGCTCGCAAAAGGAGATGAGACGCTCTCACGGGAGGAGAGAATATTTGGCTCTCATGGGAGCAGCCATGAAGAGAATATTTTAACTGTTAGTCAATTGTGTGTCCTCAGTCTGTATATGAAACAATCATTCAGTCCAAGTTGCTGTCTAAAATAACACTTGGGCTTGCAATCAGATCATCACCAAACCAAATTAAAAGAAGAGAATTAGTCAAACAACAGAAGAAAACATACCAGCATCAACTGATCGAAGCGGGAAGCAATACTAATTAAAATTATTAAACAAACCATTTTAAAGTAATAATAATGCTTTTCATTCTGAGCACACTAAAATCAAAATTGTTGGCCACTCTGAACATATGGCCGAAAACAAGGATATGTCGAACTTGTCAAATTATACACAAACGAAATATAACGTACAAAAACTGATCGAGGTCGCCCACCGCCACCATACTTTAGAAACTAGGAAGCAAAATGAGAGGCATTCTAACAAAGAAGACCTCTTTTGTCAGCTCAGAGATTGCCGACAGGCTGCGTGACCTTATGTTTTACAGACTCGGCGGTTTCAAAGACGGTGTCCTTGGCCTTCATGGCAGCGTCGCCGACGGTTTCTGCAGCTTCCGATACTTTGCCTTTCACGTCCATTGAATCAGCCTTTTCAGCGACGGTGCGCTTGGCCTTCTTGGCAGCCTCACCCACTGCTTCTGCAGCTTCTTTGACTCCCTCTTTTGCGCCGGAGGCCGTTTCTGATGCCTTGTCCGCCACATTGGCCGCCCGACGTTTGGCATTATGAGCCATTTCTGACCCTTTTTCCTTCGCCGTTTCCATCTGCTCACCGGCTTTGTTGTAGGCTTCTGTCGCTATGTCTGTAAGTAACGTACATGCGTGAAGGAATATGTATAGTATATCGCCCTATCACTCGTGTGCGTGTGTATGTGCTGAATATGAATATAATGAAAGTAGTGATTATTAATTAGTTGAATTACCTCGAACCTTATTGACTGTATCATCGGCGATTTTCTGGGTTTGAGCCAAATGTTGATCTCTTTCGTATTCCTTCTTCAACTTCCCCATAGTTCTGACACAGCAAGAAGGAATAAAACTAAACAAAATGGAATAGAATTGATATGGGAGGAATGAGAAAATAGTACTCGTAATAGGTATACTCGTAGAACTTGTCATAAGCCCGATTGGCCCAAGTCTCGGCGTTGTCCTGGGCGTCCTGGAGGGAGGCTGGGTCGGCCTTCTGGGCCTCCTCTAGTTTCTGTTGGGCCGCCTCCGCCACTTGTTCAATCCCACACCTGCATGTTCTGGCGCTCACGGCCAGTAACATCACCACCAACAACAACTTTGCCTTCCCCATCTTCTTCTCTTTTTATTACTCTTTTTCTTCCTTTTGCTTCTGCTTTCGTTTGGTGTTATTATAACATAATACGGTTTCAGTGGCTGTCCACGTGGCTTCCCCTAGTAGAAACCTTACCTTCTCGACACGTGTTACAAAAGTCATGAAATGTGGCCTCTTTCACGCGCCTTCACGGGTGGCCTCAAATTCATCACCCCAGGCTTCGCTATTTTTAGTTTCTCCAATCATCAAATGTAATGTAAGTTTGAACTTTTAACAAGCCTTACATTTGTGAATCCAAATCCTGTATAAATAGTCAATTACACCGTCTGGCTCTGGAGGCCCATGTAAAAGCCTGCCGCCCGGTGGACAGTAGTGCCAGTTCGGTTGAGTTATTTCGTAATTTGAATATTTTAGTATCCATATACAATACATTCAAAGATCGCCAGAATAACATACATTTAAAAGAACATTAAGTTTACAAATTTATAGAAAACATATATTTGATATCTAGTTATTCTTTTTTAATGTCTAAATCTGATTTACATTATTTGATGTAGCTGCGCAAGATCAAAGATTAAAATTCAGCTACTTTTGAAATTTCTAGGCAATATATGAATCCAATCCAATTCATCCTCCATGCACCACGTATTAAATAGGTTGTTTCAGCTGGTGGAATTGCAATATACTCCCTCCTTCCAATTCTAATTATAAGAGCCTATTGACTCTTTTACAAAATCTTAAAAAAATTTAAAAAAAAGTTAATTACATTACTTAATCATATCATATATTATTGTTTATTATTAGTTAATAAGTCAAACAATATAATTTGAAGAAAAACGAAAATTTTGATGTCTTAAAGTAATTTAATTAATTATCTTAATGGGCTCTTATAATTAGGATCAGAAGAAGTATATATTATTTTTAATCCAACAAATGCATACATTATTTTTAATTCATTAACGTAGTAAACAATTAATAATTGTCATGATTAAGGACTTCATTGTTGGAAAATCTATATACTTATGCATGTAAGTGTTTTTTGAGCCTTAAGTAATATATATATATATATATATATATGCTTTAACTTAACTATTCAGAAATCAATTACACTTAAACCTTTTGGATCAAACAAGAGTAGTTTGAATAATAACTAGGTAGATCTACTCATGCATTACACATAGTTTGATAATAAATAAATAATTTTATTTAAAACTTGATAATCATTCTAATAAATTGTACAGAAATTATTTATGCTTGAAGACCACTAATAATGAATACTCCTCGTTCTACTTATAATTTTGTACCTTTTACATAGGAAAAAGTGTTAAATACTACTATCTATTTAGTTATAAATCTGCGTTCGTAGATCCTCGTAGATCAGCCAGTAAATTTGTCATATGTTAATGTCCGTGATAAGTTTGAAGTCCTTTTTAATAATTATATTAATTTGTGAATTTGATACTTTGCATAATTCAACATTAATAAATGTGTTTTGGAACATATGTATGCTTGTAAGTTAAGATAGAAAAAAGCTATTTACTAATGTGAGGTCTCCCTCCAGTATAGGATATGGAAATTAAAAAGAAAACGAAGAATAATATAAATTTTCAATAAAATCAGTATTTCGTTCTTTATTATATACTATAAAAATATTCCTCTCATAATTTTCTTTTCTTTAAGAGAATTTTTCATGTGGTGAAGATCCATATCATATCATATGAAGTAGAAAAAGAGGAGAATTCAATCTAGCTAAAAGAAAAAAAAAATCTAGCTATATATGTGAATGGACATCTAATAATATCCTAAAAAGATATTTATTGACCGGTATGCTGCATTCTATGCCAATATTAATAATCTACCTCACTGTGCAAGTGTGCATCCATATGGCTACTGTCAAACAAGGCATTAAACTTCAATCACACTCACAGTCACAGTCACAGTCACAATCACATCAATTCATTTTTTTTTCCTTTTTTTTTTCGCTTATTTGTCCCGATTGCTGCTATTTTTATTTTTATTTTTTGCCATCGTCCCGATTGCTGCTATTATTAATTAATTATCATCGCTTGTTTGGGACTGTACGTTGTGATGGTACACTTCAAAATCACTCACATGTTCAGTAGCTATGCACTTTTGTTTATTTTTTCACAAGAGACGTTGTTCAATAATATTAATCTGCTGTTTCAATACGCTTTTTGTTTAAACAATCATCGAGTAATCCAGGATTCATGTTTTGGTTTCAAGGATCACCTTTTCGCTACTCTTGAAAACCGCACCAAGATCCGATCGAGTCTTATATGGTAGATGCCTTTTCATGGAGAGCTTTTAATTTGTTCATATTGGTAGGGATACAAATGCTCCTTCATTAATTAATACGGAGATACATTCAAAGAATAATACTCCCTCCTCTGGTTGACTGTTTTTTTTTTTTTTGAAAAAAGGTTAAAGAAGGAAAATAAATTATTTAATTATATCATTTATTATATTTTATTGTATTATATATTAAGTCACATGTGAAACAAAATATTTTAAAGAAAAATAATAAATTTTAATATTTTAAGTTAATAAAATTAGTCTTTTAGAAAATTTTTTTAAAAAAATTAACTGATTAAGTATTGATTTATATACATTAGACTAGTGATTTGACAAGATAGACTTCAACTTAGACAGGTATATTGTTTTCCAATTGAAGGGAGGAAAACAGGCTACAAGACACTAATATACTGTATTTATATATATAATCACATGGTACCGTACACTTGGAATCTTGTAGAGTGTTTTTGACGACGATTCTTTCGTTTATGAACTTTTTATTTATTTAGCAATCATCAGAACATGCTGCAGCTTCTTAAGTTGGATTAATTAGGATCATTAAATAAGAGCCTGCCAAGCAGAGAGAGAGGAATTCTGTGTCTTTTAAATATAAAAACGGATATGGAACAATGGGGAAAGAACAGATATGCTTGAGAATGCATGGTCTAAATTAAACTGCAGACTAATATAGATAATTTGATGCACGATAAAAGCTTCAGAAGCTTATTGAGGGCTCTATGGACAGAATAAACTGCAGACAACAGGTTTCGTACAGAATCTTCATCGAGACATGAAAAGGGAATAACCGTTATTGTTTCTTACTTCACTACCATAGGATATAGGTTGATGCCCATGCAGGATATTGGGCTATTACAAGAGGAAACTAAGGACCACATCAACAGGTATTTTAAGGCTGTCAATATAATATAATTCACACTTTTCTATGTTGTTCGATTGACCCCACCTACAAATAGTCCTTTCGAGTACTGCAGGGCCAAATATAAATGAAACTGGATAAGGAAAACTTAAATCACTGTTATTGTTTCTTAGGTGGTGATTCAATTATGCCTATATGTAAAAGGATAATTGTGGAATATTGAGGGAAAAATAAAAGTGGAGGTAGCTAGCAATATAATACCTGAGCTGTTTGTTAGGGAAGGCTTATGTGTGAGTAGTGTAGTAGGGGAAGGAGACTTGATCATGCTCTATGCGTTTGACGTCTTCTTTAAGGATCTCGTAGTGCCTTTTGACCTCCTCCACAGATTTTCCAACCTCTCTGGCAACATTCTGCCACCTATCAGGTGTTTCCCTATCATATAAAGCCAGAGCTCGTTCAAACAGTTTGTTTTGCCTCGGAGTCCAAGACGATGATGCCATGTGAGGGAAAGAGTTCTAAACTTGAAGGACTCTGAGAGTGAAGAAAGAAAGAAAGGAAGAAAGAATATGGCTGCTGACTTAGTGAAGGAACTTCTTTGGGGAAAGACAAGACGAAGCTAGGTCCTTATAAGTTGGAGGGAAAAAGTGTTGGTGGGGTACGTTGATGAGCCTGTTGGGAGATCGAATATATTTCTTTCGAAAGGTCACGAGATAAGGAGATCCGTTTCCCTTGGGGACAAACCACCATAAATGAATTCAGAAAATAATGGACAGCAAGTGGAAGAGAATCAGGATCAACGGACAGGACATCCCTCTCTTTGTTATAATTTAAGATGATACGCCTTCATTTTCTCACTAGTAAGTTGCACATTAAAAATCTTATTCTTCATCTTCGGAACTACTTGTATTATCATGATTCATGGCAGCTCCTTGTCGAAAAGGATTTTAGAGCTGTGACCCAAGTTAGTTATAAGTTACAACGGTGTTTGACCTGTGGTCTGTATCAGTTGCAGCAGACATTTCTGATATTGCTTGCTGATTTAGGGGAACTTGGAAAATTATTTTTCTATCGGTTAAAAATAAAAAAACAGTTCGGTGATATAAATAAAATCGTCCTTGGCTTTTGATTCCCTCCCACTAGCAAGTAGTAAAAAGTAGCAACTTTGTTTTACCCAATTCCGGAAGAAATTAGTTAGTGGGCCGATTAGTTTATTGAGAGATATTACGTTCTGCTATATACCAAAAGGACATGTGGGGACGCCCACTTCACAAGTAGATGTTTGGCGTATTTGTGCACTTACCTTGGATATTATAGAGGACAATGCTTTCTGGTTCAAGAAACCCAATTGGGCATGAGAAATTAAAACTGCACTACTACAAAAAGAAGGTATAATGTCTATACGAGATGTCCATTTTTAAAAGATTAGAAGTTAAAAGTTAAGCGTAGCACAATCGTAATTAGAAGGAGGAGAAAATAGAATAGGATACGTCTTTTTTCTTTTCAACAGACGCATAAGAGGCGCCACGTGCACGTTGTGCGTCTGTTCTTTATAACAGACGCACAACCACAACCCAACTGTGCGTCTATTCTGGCAAAACACACGAACAGTTGTGCGTCTGTTCTGTCACCAGAACAGACGCTTGACCGACTCCCTACGACCCCCGCCTAGCTTCTGCAACTAGCTTCTGCAAGTCCATGACATTTTAGCGTCTTTTTTATGAAAGAATAGACGCAATTTTTTTACTCTCGCCACTACTTCCCTCTTATTGCTCTTCTCAATTATTTTTATCCTATTCTTGCTTCGTCTTCAACACTTTATCTCTGAAAGCCAAACTATTTCCCTCTTTTGATAGTGGCGACCTCCCTCATTCACTACTCGTCTTTGCTATCCCTCCCTCAACTTTCTGTGCTCGCGTCTAACTTGGTCCTCTTCTTCACACCAGCCATCGATTGAAGTTTGCTCGCCACTAGTGTCTCCTCTGTGAAATACTCCTCAACAGTGTTCTTCAACAACAAAATACACCAAAGTTGTGAAGGCTTTGCTAGTAACAGCTACGGAAAATTGTCCATATTTTTTACTTTATTGTTTAATTTTACATTATAGTAGGAGAATGTAAATTTTCTTTTTCACGGGAACAAAGCATTTTTTTAAAGTATCCCTTCCTTTTTCAAAATCTCTGGGGCTGCTGCCCCCTAAAACCCCCCGCAAGGGGTGCTGCCCCTTGACCTCGCCGTAGCTAACTCTGCGTAGCGTGTTAAAATGCGTTTTGTAAAAAAAAAATGTTTCCATTATTTGAAATAATGGATGCCCAGGGTGTCTATTATTTCAAATAAATAATGGACGCCCATATGGGCGTCCCTTTTATCCAAACCTGACGCCTTTATGGGCGTCTGTGTTTTTAAAAAAGAAGTTAACTTTTTACGTCTCCCGCATAGGCGACTTCTTAAAAATAGATGTAGAAAGGGTTTTAAAACATACGTTAAAAGGTCTTTTTCTTGTAGTGAAGGGGGAGTGTTGTAAAAATTATAGAATATAGATGTCCATAAGCTCCCAACTCTTAGCCTTTCATATGCTTCACTTCATAACCTCACTATTAAATAGCTTTTAGGAGTGTTTATTCTTATAACTCAAAGGTTACCTATTGCACACACTTATGAGAATTTATTTTTTTATTTATTCTATGTAACTCTTTGTTGAGGTTGGAGGCCTATAAGTATAGGCTTTGTAATACACATTATAAGCATATCAAAGGATCAAGACATTGCGCACTCTTTCTCTCCAATTCTCTCTTCTTCTTTCATTTTAATCTCTTGCATTTTCCTAATTTTATAACAACAATCATGATTTAAGGAGTATAGCTAAATTATTAGTCATATTCACTGTTAAATAAAATTACTTCAAAACTCATCAGACTTGAATTTTTATTCATCTCATTGCTTTTTTACCAATTGCCAATTTTCAAGCAAGATTTAATTTGTATTTATATGTCAATTTTAAAGTATAAGGCAAAAGTAATTACCATTATATTTTCCCAATTATACTCTTAAACTTTACTAACAATTTAATGAGATTAAAAGAGATCATTATAGAAATAATAAATGAAATACACTAAGGACATATTAATTTTTTTTCAAAATTGGCATATTATTAAGTGCATACAGGTAAAAGTAACATTGAGCGTCCTTATGTTTTTTCCCAGTTGCATCCAACTCTCTAATTTTATTTATAGTCCATCCAACAAACTAAACAATAAATAAGATCAAGGTATTTGACGCATATGTGATAGAACAAAATATTTGCATATCTTTCTATAATTAATCTTAGGCTTTTGTGGGATTTGGTTAACTATTTTGGGCATGATTGAGTATTAATGTGAGATTTTTAAGTATAAAGGTATTTTGGGAATTTAACTTGTTAAATTGTGATATTTTAAGTAATATGTTTATTCCCATTATTCTTTAATTGTGAACATATGATATTACCTATATGCATCTCATTTATGTAGGTGATGACATGGTGCATTGAAGATTAATGGAGGGCAAAGATGAAATTAGAGGAGAGCATATGTTCAACTTTTATTTTCAGATTTGGATATTAAAAGGCATGAGAAAGGACTAAGGCATTGTTTGGTGGCTGGGTTCGTTTTGCCCTTAAATTTCGTAGATATTTACCAGCCCTCCAACATGCTCTTGGATATTCACTCTAATCATATCACACTTTTCCTTTCCTCCCTCCCAATTCGCTTCTATTGCTTACCACCATTCTAGCCACTTTCCCCCAATTTAACCATTCATCTTCCTTCATCTTCACAGTCCGACGAACCATTTCATCCAAGTCGGAGTTTGATGGCCATCGGAAGATCTAAAACTTAGTTGAGTCATTCGTCAGTCATTAGCTGCTCAATCATTTCTCCTAATGGTGATGAGGAGGCTAACCCGAGTCTTTGATCAACTAGTAGAGTTCTTTATATCTTAATTTCACATTTCCACTCTCTATGTATATAGATTGTAATTCAAGGTTTGTAGAGTTCATGATTTGTATGTATTGTTGAGGATTTAATGTGTTTATAATCTACATTGTGATACTTGAGTTAGATTTATACTTCTGGATTGTGATTGGACTATAACACTCTCTTTGTTATTCAATTGTTTTCCTATATTCTCTTTAACTCAATTGTTTGCTAGGTTTCTAGGAAATAATTGGAGGTAGGCAAGATCTCTTATGAATCTAACATAAGCTAAGTATTTCAAGACATTCCTAATTGATCAATTGAATTTAAGTTTAGATTAAATTGAGAAGTTAGGAATATTGATTAGCAAGTGTTCTTGCTAGTCCTTATGCTTAGTTAAGGGAAGAACTCAATATTAAAATTGGACAAGGAAGGTTAGTGGAAACATTCACCTACGACATTCATTTCTTGCATTTACACACACTCACATACTCATTTTATACATTGAAAAATTCATAAACAAGTAACTCTTTTAGTTTAATTAGTTACATGAAACTTACATCTCATACTCTTTGGTTAATTTGTTATTTATGCTAGATTAATTACGAATTAAATATAGGCTCCACATAAAGATCGACCTAGATTAGTTGCCCTATTGTGTATTTAGCTTAGTTTTATTTCATAGGCCCACCACATAGCTCTTCAAATTCGGCGTCGTTGCCAGGAGCCTAACTCTTTGATAATCGTGTGTCCAATACCATTTTAATCGGGGTATAGCTTGTGTAGGCTAGGTGTCTTTGTTTCTGGATTGCGATTGAACCTATTAAAATGAATGCATCTAATCTGATTGCACCTAATACCGTACAAATGTATAAAAAATCTTATTTTTAATTTTATCTTTTCTCTTTGTTTTTAGGGAAAAAGACACTTAAATACCTTCTGAATTACTAAAACCCTAAAAAGTCTGTTACAACTTGCAAAACCCAGAAAGGTTCAAAAAGAGGAATATGGGTTTTGCAAATCATATCAAAATGACTCAAATGCCCTTTGCTTTTCTTTTTCCCAATTTGTAATTGCAATCGTGATCCATAGCGTGCATAAACAAGTTGTGTGTCCAAAATAACAAATCACTGTTAAGCACTTCGTGATTCTCATAAAAAAACAAAGATAATAATTTCTTGATCCGAGTTCATTTGCTGTTTTACCACTTTGCGTGGAAGTTGATTTACATATTACCAGCATTGCCATCATCCTGAATCATTTACCAGCTATCAGTACTCAGCAAACAAGCCCAGTTACCTCTGTATTCCTTTTTGCATTTGTTTATTCTCGAGCATGATTTGTTTCACTTTATCCGATTTTTATGTTAATTATATCGGGGTTGAATAATTATGAATTTTTCCATAATCATATTTGGAAGAGCTCGGTCTATTTCCAATTGAGATTTGTGCATTCTCTTTATGCTCCAGGAACAATTAGGAAACGGGCCGTTGAAATTGTTTGCTTGCGACTCAAAGAATGGGTCTTGCAGATCTCTAGATTGTATCTCTTCAGGAATGTCCATTTTTCTTCGAATATTGAACATTTTATGCAGTGATTGTTTTTCTTGCCCATCCACTGGCTGACGATGACGATGACGATGAGGACAGATTTAGCATTGCCTATAGTCTAGACAGAGAATTTGGGTTTGTTTAATCTTTATCCTGTTTCAGATTTAAGTT
>JBAGKO010000002.1:563592-583733 GCA_037177275.1 Acacia concinna | reverse complement strand
AGAAAGTATTTTTATTCATTATATTCTAATTGAATGATAAATAAACACTGTTGAGTTTTGTCAAATAATGAATATATATATGTATATATTATATATATATATTTAACTAAAATTATATATACGCTTCGGGCAGGGCCAAATGGGCAGGGTAGTATACCATACCCGGTGACTGGCCTTGCTCGGTGTTTGGCCCGGCCCAAACATGCCCAAATAATTTATGGGCTAATTTTTTAGGGCTGAGCTGGACACATTTTGTTTGGGTATGGGCGGGCATTTATGTATCATGAACACCCCTGTTACCTATAGCATGTTGAAGTTTACCATTTATTTATATATTCAATATAGACATAATTTATGAATTCTTTTATATATTATAACCGCTAATCAAGTTTATTCTTTTCTTGCCACTCCCTCGGTTAAATCATTTATTTGAACTTATCCTTGGGAACGATTTCTGATATAAAACAAAAGCCGCTCTGAGAATTATCTTTTTGGTTAAAAAGAAAGATAATATATTATAAAGCACAAATTGATATACTTTTTGTTAGTGTGGGTGTGTATATAACCTATAGGATAGCACTTAAAGATGTGTATATAAAGAAATAATAGAATACGCGTGAAAGGCTTCAGCTTTTCAGAAAATAATTAACAGATTCCATGAGCATCTGAAATTTGAATACTTTACCAGGGCAGTGAGAAGCGTGTTTGTTAGAAACTTAGAATCATAAAAGAAGTCTATATACCACTTCTATTTTTATTTATAAGACCTAATTTATTTTTTTTAGAAAATTTTAAAAAAATTTTAAAAATATTAATTATATTACTTTAAGAAATTAAAATTTATCGTTTTTCTTCAAATTATGTTGTTTGACTTATGAATTAATATATAATGTAATAAAATATAATATATGATATTATTAAGTAATATAATTAACTTTCCTATAATTTTTTTAGGATTATCTAAAAAAGTCAATTAAATCTTATAAATAAGAACGGATAGAGTATAATATTATTTTTCGAGCAATTGATCATGTTTTAGGTTTGTTATGTTTCGGAATATATATATATATATATATATATATATAAGTATTAGTTATCTTAAAAACAGATGATTGTTGAGAAATAAATTCATCATATATACTATTAGTTAGATAGTATTTGTCTTGTTGTCTCACTTCTTAGGCCCCTCCTCTTTCCTTCCCATTTTCTTCCCTCTTCTTCTTCTTCTTCTTCTTTTTCTTTTCTAATAATTAGATTACATTTGAATGGTTTAGATTTAGTTTTATATAAAACACTATTTTTCATTTCTTAATTGTAGTATTTTTTAGTATTGGATCATTAATTAATATCAAAATTTAGCAACTTGTGTTTAATTAATTAATTATTTTTATTTTTCAATTTAAGATTTTAATAACAATTTTATAAAATATCTAATATGAGTTATTCATAAGTGTTGATCTAATGGTTAGAAAAGGAAGAGAAGGAAAGAGAACAGAAAGGGAAGAGGAGAGTTCTCAAGTCGCTATTGGGATATATTATTCTATTCAAATTTTGGTCTCTCTACTAATTAAAAGAAATTAAAGTTTCATAATCCAAAAATTTACCATTATTTATTTTTCTAACCAATGAAATGTAATGTTAATCAATTGTGGGTCATGCATATGATTACACTAATTGCTTTTCCCTCGCATCAGTTTAATATATTGATTCATCCCAAAACACTTTGTTCTTTGAGAACATTTCAATAGAAACTTGAGAGATAAGATTCTAATAAAATAATTTACAAACGCACAAACATAAAAAATTTTCGGCTTACAAATAATCTAAAACGATTGAATGTTGACCAATTGAAATGTGGAATTTTTGGTAAGAACCTTTCGCAATAATAATAAGATATAAAACGCTATTTTAAAATGGAAAGTTAAAATCATTATAATGATCAGGGTATTATGAACAATTACATATTTTTCATACATAACATATTTTGGGATTCGAATTTTAAAATACATGCTTCACTTGGTTACTGAGAAAGATATACTCCTTCCGGTCCTAATAATAAAGGCTTTTTGGAGAATCATAGGAAAGTCCTAAGAAAGTTAATTATATTACTTTAAGATATTAAAATTTGTCATTTTCTTCAAAATATATTATTTGACTTATGAACTAATATATAATGTAATAAAACAGAATATATGATATGATTAAGTAATGTAATTAGAGTTTTTAAGATTTTTTTAAAATTCTCCAAAAGACCATTATAATTAAGATCGGAAGGAGTATAGCATAAAAAAAATACAGTGGTGTTTGAAACATCGTGCCCTAATGTCAGAAGTATAAATTTTATTTTTTTGGTGTTTGCGTGTCTATATCTCTCTCTTATCACTAGTAAAGTGGATTTAGTGGTAATCATTTACTACTTTGGACTTGTGACTTTTTTAAAGGGTTTTAAAAAAATTAATTATATTATTTTAAAATATTTAAATTTATTTTTTTAAACTATATTGTCTAACTTATAAATTAGTATATAATAAAATGATATGTTATATATGATATGGTTAAATAATTTATTTACCTTTCTAAATTTTTATTTAAAATAAACTAAATCTTATATTTCATGTGAGAGGGAATATTATTAATTAAGCTGTCATAACGTACAATTGTTGCCATGCATGTTAATTAGGGTTTATAGATACAAAGGTTTTGAGCTTGGAACGTACTTATATAATAATTTAATAAAGATCGAGAAACACATCTGAACTATACATTATTAATAATTATGAGACGTGAGATGAGTTGGCAAAAAAAAAAGGGTTAAAGGGTGCGAATAAATGACTCGCTTGACCATCATTTATATCCACACAAAAAATCTATGATTATAATCATAGTTATTATGGAAGTAATTCTTGGCTTAATATTATATATATATATATATTTCAATATGACAATTACAAATAAAACCAAGTAGTAGTAATTGATGAGTAAAGCTCATAATTAGTATCACTTAGCTAAGCTTTTGAATATGATATAATTATTCGTTTTCCTCGTGATACAACAATTTTATATATATATATATATATATATATCCCTTCTTAATTAAGTCAAATTAAGGGTACTTAGTAAGAAATCCCTTGCGAACTAGTACGTAAGACCTGTTCAGCTAATTAATTATATTCAAAACATTAATAATAACATACAATGCAAGGACGTATCTATACTAACTGAAATTATAAGTGTTGGCGCTTCAAACTAGCACTCGATCATAAAAAAAGATTATTGGACGAGACAAAAAGAAGCTCAATCAATTGATGAATTATTGTAACAATAATATATGATGGAGTATATATATTTAGTGGTGCGTAGTAGAATATATACGACCTATAATTATTAAAGATAACTAACGTTAGATGAAGGCAATGGGGCTTTCAGATCTGTGTTGAAAATGCTATTACTTTTGTACTAGATATAAGATCTAGTTAGTTTTTTTTTTTTAATCAGAGAGTTCTAATAAAAATAATTAAATTATTTTAAAGCATTTGAATTTATCGTTTTTCTTCAAACTATTTTATCTAATTTATAAATTAATATATAATATGATGATACACTAGATATAATATAATTAAATAATTTATTTACCTTCTTGAATAATCTTAAAAAGAGTCAATTAGGTTTTGTATTTAAAAACTATATGTATGAAATAATGGTTTAAATGTATAACTGGAAAGCGAACAGGCAAGTTGCGAGTATAAAAAAGATCATGTGATGATGGTTGTGTTTGTTCTGTTTGTTTTCTTTCAATAAAGCTTAAAGCCAATCCAATGCTATTACAACTCCATTTTCAGCTCACACATAATTAATTACTTTGTTTTCTTCCTCTCTCACACTCGTCAATTCTCTCTCCTTTTCACGACACGACAACTTATTCTCCACGCTTTTAATTCTCACTTCACAACTTCACTATCCCCTTATCTTTCCATGTACTTTTTTTTTTTGTTTTGAAAAATTCGTATTATAATTAATCAATCGATCATGAACAATTGCATTAAGTACGGCTGTGTATGCATATAAGAATATTTTATGGTGTCAAACACGGATGAGAGAATACTTCATGAGTATATATCTGCATATTATCTCATGAAAATATAATAAGATTCTATTTATCATGAATATATTAATTTAAAAGTTGTCGTATAAATTAAAATTTGCATTTATATATATACACATGTAATTAAAATAATACGACAAACTTTTTCCAAAATATATAGGCTACGCAAAAGAGAAAATAGTTAACGATGCGTGACTGGCTACATCAATTAACTAAAAGCAAATCAAATCTAGTCGATTGATTTTTACTATTTGATCTCAACACTAGAATGTATGAAGACCTCTTAATCCATCCTTTTTGGTAATTTTGATTAATCTAACAAGGATACACTTTTCTTTTTCTTGTTTTTTCTCTGTATGATGAAACACCGCCTACTAGTTTAGGTGATGATTATAGGGTCCATACTATAATCTCCATTTTATTGCGATCATGTGCATGCAGTTTAATTAATATACCCTTTTCATAAAAAGTTAAGGCCGTAATTAATTGGTAATATATAATATACTGTGTAATGGGAACAAAAAGAGAGAAAGTACAATTAAGTATATAAAGAGAAATGCATGCGTGTATATATGATGGTTTACACAAAATAATCCACTAACTCTTGTCTTCTACCTCAATATATATATATATATATATATGTTAACACCCACAACCTTACACACACGCAAAAGTTTTCATTGCATCTCAGCCTTATATATGTATGCTTTTCGTGTATTATATATTTATATATAAAAACAGTAAATAATTAATAAGAAGCTAAATTTGTTGTGCCATCAAACATTATGGACGGCAATATATAATATTAAGGTCATGATGTCTTGCCTTACTATTGATGTGTAATTTTGGTCGGTTCAAACTCCACCACGAATCTACTTGACCATTTTTAATTTCCGACAATTTTTTTTAAAATTTTTTTAGAAATGTGGCTTCCATTAAAATTCGAGCTCCAATATAACTTCAGTCCCACTGATATTGGTTAATGGTTATCGTCACGATGTGACCATCACACTCTTACCACTAAGAACTTTGTCTCCCAACATCAACAACACTTAATATAATAAAAAGCTTAAGTTACGTCATAAATGATATTTTTCTTGCCTTCGCATAAAATTAGAAGGTGTTATTAGTATTACGTTTTAATTAAAATATATATCATATCTATCTTCTTAAAAATAAAATAAGATATTAAAATCAAGCATGACAATTTTTGTCTACATATGTGTGTATTTACTCCAATGATCAATTATATATAGCCTCCAAACATAAGCCCTAAAAAAAACACACACACACACATTATATGAATAAATAAATTGACTATACTTACATCAAGTTACTTACATCCATTTTGTCAGGTCCTCCAATCATATGCAATCAAGTGTCCTATTTATTATATTTAAGTATATAATTAAATGATAATAATTCAAACATTGGATATATAGTCATATGTAATTTGAGAACCTGACGAAATGGATATAAGAAACTTGACCTAAGCATTTTTTTTAAACAATTGACCATAACTCAATAGAATATAAAGTGTTTTTTTTTTTGGGTAGAAAATAGAAAATAAAGTGATCAAGTTTGTAAAATACACCTAAAAACGTGGGTATTAAAGCGAAGATACCGACCTAAATCCTAGGTGGTTTTTAAGGTGGGTACTCCTTGTCTTTCTTCAAACAGTAAGCGAATGTGGCACTAGTCTTCCTATGTTTTTTAAGGAAAAACAAATTGTAAAACAAGGTCCCAATAGTAAGAAAAAACCAAAATGACAACACATATCATCAATTCATTTGGTGAAACACACAAAAGAGTGCTATTCGTGGAGAAGATGGTAAATGGATTTGTGACTTCATGTGCAAGTTTACGACAATCCCACTAGTAATAGTAGAAACCATTGCGATGATACAAGGGCTTAAAATCTGCTGGAACAAAGGATATAGGAAGATCTCGGTCTTAACAGATTGTATTGAAGCTATTAATCTGATTATTAGGGGATGCCCAAGTCATCACCCTTTTTACGATATTTTTGCTGATGTGAGGATGTGGATGTCCAAAAATTGGGAAGTGATAATATCTCATATCCCGAGGGAACAAAATATCCTTAGTGATTATTTAGCTAAGTTATCCCATGATATAGTGGGGAATTTTGTTTTTCTTAATCAACTGCCTCATTCCTTTCAAGAGGGGGCGGTTGGTGATGTAAGTGATTAGCAGTCGGTATCCTATTTTCTTTTTTAAGTGTTTTATAATACTGTTTTAATCAGTAAATTATTCAGTTATCCTCCTTAAAAAAAATAAAAGTGCTAGTTGCACGGACTGGACCGTTTTCGCCGGCTCTTCCCACACTATCTTCCGAACTCCGGATTTCTTTCCTTTTTATTTTTTTTATTTTCCTCTTTTAGACAAGCTTCGGATAATATTAGGAGAGGGAGGGAGCCAGACAACTTCAACTGTGAACTGTGAAGCTCCGGCAATGGAGCTAGTAGCTTCACACTTTTCTCCAACTCTTCCCAGAAAGAAATTTCCTTCTCACACTTCACTTCCTGGGCTTGTCTCCAGAACTATATGCCTTCAAGTCCCACTTGTATTTTCATCCCTATCTATCCCTTTTATAAATAAAAATGGTCGTTTTGAAGCATGTGCCCGTAAAAAAGAGAGGGTCAGCGAACTAGACTATAGCAGAGAAGTGGAAGGAGCCGAGGAACCACACGCGACCTCTTCTTTGGACGATGACTCGTCTTTCTTGTCTCTCAGCGAGAAACCTGACAGGAATTTGGCTTTGTTGGACGATTATGAGGCGGAGGAGCTTGAATATGATTCCCACCCTGACCATCGAAGCGGTCTGTCTCTTGAAATCTTGAGAAATTTTTATTTTTATGCTTCGTTTATCGCCTTCTATTTTGTTCACGGTGAAATTCAGTGGATACTGAGCAGACTATTTATCTTGAAAAGCTGACATTGTAACACAATTTTCTAACATTAACAAAAATAACACCTAGTTCAACTGTAAAGTCTAAAAATTTGACTTTATCTATAATTACATATATCTATAACTCCTTCTTCTGTTGTATAAATGATGAAAGCTTCATGGAGAAGCTGATGCAGCAGTTCTGCTGACTTGTAAAGATGGAATCAGATATGCCTTTTACGTTTTTGCTGCTAACTTGAATGAGTCCCATGCAGGATATGTGGCTTTACTTGGGAAGCCAAATGTCGGGAAGAGTACACTGGCAAACCAAATGATTGGTCAAAAGTTATCTATAGTTACACAGAAACCTCAAACAACAAGGCACCGTATTCTTGGTATATGTTCTGGCTCGGATTATCAGGTTTGGACTTAGTGGAAGCTGATTGGTTTGATTTGGTCTGCCTGTAAGCTGGTCGATTATATTCATTATCATGCATTGCCCTTTGATGTTCAAAGTTTTGGTGCAGAGTTCTGATTTTAACTGTTTCTTTCTCTTGGCTATTCACTTACCTTATATTTGGATGAAGAAAAAATTAAGGGGAAAATAATATTAGGAGGGAAAGCTCACAAAAATAGTAAATTTCTTTACCATTTTTTGAAGTTTGCATTCCTAGTAGTCTTTCTTCTCTATTTTCTCTTCATCAAAACATAGAGTTAAGTTCTTCGACATCAGGAGAATTCGGACACTTCTTAATCATACTTTGAATCTAGGATTTGTTCTGTTCTCAAATAGAGCTCTATTCTGGAAGTATTATATGCAGTTGGTCTGGGATGAAAAAACTATGATAAATATGATAAAAGTGTTTGTGTACACGAGTCTTTTGTTGAAGTAATTTAAAATGCACCCATTAAGAAATTTGTTGCTAATGGTTTTCCATATATTATAAACACTATTCATGGTGACCATTTCTGACTCTTCATAAAGCATTGGACTGTGCAGTGATATCAGTGTTTCCCTTCAAAAAGCTGTGCTGGCATGTAAGAAATCGAAATGATAAGACTGATAACTAGTTTTCCTGAAAGAAAACTGAGTCCATCCAGTTAGTTTACATACTACGATTGTCGTGAGTTAATGTAAGAAATTGAAATGATAAGACTGATAACAAGTTTTCCTGAAAGAAAACCAAGCCCATCCAGTTATTTTACATTCTATGATTGTCTTGAGTAAAGTAAATATTGAGTTTGCTAGGCTCTGACTTAAGGATTCACTGACAGATAATACTTTACGATACACCTGGTGTTCTCAAGAACGAAATGCACATGTTGGACTCAATGATGATGAAGAATGTTCGCAGTGCTGCAGTTAATGCTGATTGTGTTTTAATTCTTGTTGATGCGTGTAAAGTTCCTGAAAATGTATGGTTCACGGTTCCCAAAACTGTTTTTGTTTTTGTTTTTCATTTTCTAATTGTTTGTTATTTGTAGATTGATGAAGTGTTGAAGGAAGGTTTAGGAGATCTCAAGGATAAGCCTCCCACTCTACTAATTCTTAATAAGAAGGATCTTATCAAACCTGGGGAGATTGCAACGAAACTTGAGGTTGGAACTCATTGATTGGTATAGATATTGACAAGTACAAGTAAATTTACTTGTATTGGTGTGCTTTCAACATTGTTTATGTCCTAATTATTTGACATTCCTTGCAGTGGTATCAAAACTATACTGATGTTGACGAGGTTATACCAGTTAGTGCTAAATATGGCCATGGAGTTGAAGATGTCAAGGACTGGATACTGTCAAAGCTTCCCAATGGACCAGCATACTATCCAAAGGCATGCTCAAAGTCAAAATTTAACTGTTACCATTTAACCCTACGTCCATGCATTCTGATTGTTCAAAAGGATACTGAGTACTGTTTCTTCTGCTATTAAATGCCTGACACCATGAAAATTCAGTAAAAAACATTTAATTCTAAAACTGAAGTATAAGTTAGCTGAAGTCAAAGCTTGCATTGCATTAGGTAATTTCTGTCCACCATCATCATTGTTATCAGCATATTAGTTTTCCTTCCTATCATCTTATGCCTCATCAATCAGAATACAGTACACAAAACACATGCAATTGTGGACACAACAACAGTCACACAGATTGGGATGACAGTGGGGAAGACTATCCGTGGCAATTAGATATTGCCTATACTTTACAGAACTAACAGTCAGAAACACTGAGTGAAAACCTTTCCCGCCAATGCTACCATGGTAAAAAGTAGGATGTCTTAACAGTAATAAGCTGAAGGCTTACATCCATTGGTTATCTCTTATATCAAAATCGAAGTTCCCCCATTCACATGTTCTTGTAGAAAGCCCTGAACATGAAGCCAGTTTTGGTCAGCAAAAGTCTTGATTTTAAAGTGATAAACAAACTACACTACCTCTTGCTTTACACTATTACCTTGAGGATTTGGATGTTATATACTCTGAAGGCCTCAGTAAACATATTTAAGTACAATTTACAATTTCTATTAATTTATTGATATTTGTGGAATGTAGCTATTGGATGGATTTATAGATAGCAATCGTTTTCCTTTCTAAAGCAACAATTATTGACCTCTATTATATGAAGAAACTTAATATCTGTCCAGTTATCATTTTCACAAAACTAGGTTTTGACCTTGCAGTTTTCCTGGGCAAAATCCAAAACAATGCAAAAATTCAAAAAACCCTACCAGCACTGGAAAAATACAATGTATGCTGGTTGAGTTTTGTATATAACTATATATAAATATAGATATTGATGATTGTCTCTGGCATGTGTTCCATTTTCTTAGCGTTGTTGATGAATCTTCAGGACATTGTCAGTGAGCACCCAGAAAGATTTTTTGTGGGTGAAATCATTCGAGAAAAGATCTTTATGCAGTACCGAAATGAAATACCCTATGCTTGCCAGGTAACCGTCAAATAGTTCATGCTTGATTTGTGATATAGTTACCTTATTTCAATGCAAAGGAAACAGGGAAAAAAAAAATGAATGAGACAACTTGTTTTCTTAGATTTATTTAAAAATAATCTTATTTTAATTCGTCCAGGTGAATGTTGTAAGCTACAAGTCTCGGCCCAATGCAAAGGATTTCATACAAGTGGATATTGTTGTTGAAAAAAATTCACAGAAGATTATACTTATTGGAAGAGTATGCCACTTATATCAAATTTCCATTATTCACATTCATTTGTGAAGTCCTGGGGTTCATGTGGTCTAGACATAATGTATCGACAATGCCAATAATGCAACATTGAGGGTGTTGGCACTTCAGCATCAGTTTTGAGTTTTGATCTATCGTAACTAACACTGAATTTGAGAAACATAAGCTGAAAAGAATATTGGTATGGATCAGAACACTAAAATCTTATATATATATTTCAAGAATTTTTGTTCTGATGGATTGGGAATTAAATGGCTTTTAGATATGCGTCTTCCCCTTACGCATGCATTTATTTGCTTCATAACAAGAACCATACAGTAATTTCTTTGGGTTTTGTGCTTTAACTTGTTCAGGAGGGAAAGGCATTGAAACTTCTGGGAACAGCTGCTCGTCTAGACGTTGAAGACTTCCTGCAGAAGAAAGTTTATCTTGAGGTGCATGCTTATACCATTTCTACAATGTGTGTGTGTGTTGCTCAGTTTCGCAAGATCTTGCATCATTTTGTTGTTTACTTTAATAAACTCATCAAACTTCAAGCAGTAGTGAAGTATTCTATATATGAACTTTTCTTGGACTGGAACTTAATAACCAAGCATGGTTGTCTAAACAGATTGAAGTGAAGGTGAGAGAAAATTGGCGACAAGATGAAGGGCTTCTCAAGGACTATGGATATGGGGGCCAGATACGAGTTCTGTAATATGAAGATATCTATACAAACGTTCATCGGACATCAATCGTAATGTATAAGATGATCCTTCTAAAGGTGGCATCAAAACTTGAATAGCATGAGACATTCTTGACGCTGCCCCGTTCCTCACCTTTCAGCCATGTCAAGTGATCCCCTGTAGTAAAAATGGGGATCAACACTAACAAATAAAACCGTGAAAAAGGAGGAAAAGGGTAGAAAAGGATCTGACTTGGAAACAAATTATTGGTGATGCAGCGCCCGCATGGTAGTATATTAAATGGAAATTTCACAGCAGGAGAGTTGAAAACAATGAATCGGGGAAACATCAGCTTCAGGGGAACCATCCCAAGACCTGTTTTTTTGTCCCTTCTTAACGAGAGACATGATGAGAGCGACCTCACGTAAAATTCCAGGAAAAAAAATTATTCTGAAGTTTTCTTTTTATTGAATCTATTTTCATGTTTTCATGTGCTGATTGTTTTAGCTTTATCTTCAGACTTTCAGAGTTCAGGGGTATCAACTATCAGATTGCTCACCCCTGAATCTAATGAATCAGGTGTAACTTGTAACTTGTCATCAATCATTATCAAAATAGAATCTGACTTGCAGCGGCTAAAATGCTTATATAGTTTTTATTATAATTATAAATTATTCAAGATAATTGTGAAGGGGCCCACCAAAAATTGCGATGCAGGCCCTTCTTCTTCAAGGAGTACTTAAGGAGTTAGCCATTCAAAGTGCAATGAAAGGCCACCTACTCAGGCCAGAGGCCTTCTTGATCACCCCCTGATTCCATCTTTGTAATTACGTATTGTTTTCAATGATTTCTTACCTTCTTTTATACAACTCTACCCACACCATCTTGGTTAGTAGCTACCGATTTGGGCGTTATTTGTTATTCCCTGGCCCATGACGAGTCAAATTCATTCCCCACACTGAAAATTACAACTTCATTACCAGAATTTCTTTTCGAAGGTGTCATTGGCAAATGTGTACGTGACGGCGGTCAATTAAATGCGAGTAAAATGAAGCTTTAGTGAAGAAGGTGAACTTAAAATAGCGTCCTTTGCATGTTTGGATTTAATTTAATTTGAACTATTTTAACAAGCAAAGCTAAGCTTCATGTTCATGTTTAAGTGTGAAAGCACAAGCTTTATAGTTTAATTTAATCAAATTCTCTCTCCGCTACCCACAATCTTTTTCTTCCAGAAACATACTGTTTTGCTCACCTCAATTATGTTCCACGCGAAAAGAATAAATATGAAACCAAATGGGCTCCATTTGTCATGTAACTTTCATACGTTTCCATGCATGCTGTTAGAATATTAGTTAGTTAGAGTAACTAAGTGTAGTCTACTCATTCAATTATACCTAACCATAACAGTTAACTTAACCATAGTCAGCTAACTAAGTGTATATCTAATGTATGAACTACTGACGTGAATCAATTGTTCATTATGCTTCTTCTCTCTATTCTCATACACACACACACTCTCTCTCTCAACTTCTTCATGGTACTAGATCATCAAGGTTGCAATTCCATAGAACGATCTTCAGCTCTTGCTGGATTTGTCACCTCTTTGTCAAATTAGAGGACGGATGTTGTTCATTTTACTCATATCGTCTTTGTGAAGCTTGAAAAACACAACTATTTGCTTTGGAAACAACAAATCGCTATGGCGATCCACGGTCATTCATTGATAAGGAGATTCAACCTCCGGCGAAGTATGTTGCCGTTGATGGTGATAGCGATGATTTTATGCTAAACCCTACCTTTTTTATTTTGGCAACGCCAAGACCAACTCCTTATGTCTTGGATGTCGTGTTCTATGTCCGAAGTCATCCTCACTCAGATTGTTGGCTATGAAACTGCTCTCTAAATTTGGGAGAAGCTTCATATGCATTTTACATCTTAGACCAAAGCCAAGGAGCGACAATTAAAGAAATAGAGTTTTTTGGCGAATGTGTACTTGCTGAAAATCAAGAGCACAATTAATGCTCTAGTTGCAATTGGTTAATTGATCTCACCTGCAAATCATGTTGAGCATATCTTAGAGGGACTTTTTGAAGAGTATGACTCTTTTATTACTGTTGTCACGAATCGCAGTGATCCATATACTATGGATGAGATTGAGGCAATGATCTTGTCTCAAGAAGAGAGACTTGATAAACATCATAAGCATGTTGAATCATCTATGAATGTTGCTTATACCAGAGGATCTAGTCGCGGTGGCACTCGCTCTTGTGGTGGCCGAAATGGTTGTGGTGGTCGCCAGTACAATTATGGCCATGGTTTTGGTCGGTCTTCCACTTTCACACCTTATTCTCCTGTTTTATCTAGTCCTTGTTAGATTTGTACAAAGAAAGGACACACTGCAGTTGCCTATTAGTATCGATATGAAGATGACTTCGACGCCCTCACTCTTAATGACTTTCATGGTAAGAAATCTCAGAGTGCTCATCTTGTGGCCACTGATTCTATTATTGATCCTGACTGGTATCTAGACTCTGGAGCCACTAGCCATGTTACTTATGACGATCAGAATATAGCTGAGAAATCAAGTCGTAAGAAACATACAACTATTTCTGTTGGTGATGGTTTCAAATTATCTGTACATTGCATAGGACATACTGCTCTGGATAGTTTGTCTTCCACACCTCTTTATCTTCAAGATATCCTTCATGTTCCATTTATGTTTAAAAACCTTTTGAGTATATATTGTTTGTGCCTTGATAATAACATACACATTGCATTCTTTTCAAATGCTTTTGTCATCAAGGATCTCAAAACTGACTAGGAGCTTTTCAGAGGTTACACCAAGACTAGATTGTATCCTCTTCGTGATATCCTTCAGTATCTTCATTCTGTCAGCAAACACAGGCCTTCTCACGAAGCTTTTGTTGCAACAACACCTACCACTGCAACTACTAGTTCTAGTTCTAATTCTAGTTCAGTATTGTAATTTCATTGTAATTCATGTTCATTTGTCAATTCCTCTATTGTTTCCTCATTTAGGATTTGGCACAACAGGTTAGGTCATTTATCTTTTCTCCTATTGTTTCTAGGATCATGAAATTGTGTAATGTTGCCAATAATAAGAAATCATCTTTTGACGTTTGTGCCTCCTGTTGTCTTGGAAAATCTCATAAACAACCATTTTCTGAATCAATTACACAATATACCAAACCTTTGTAACTAATACATATAGATATTTGGGGCCCTACTCCTCTTGTTTCATTTGATGGTTTTAAATACTATATCCATTTCATTGATGCTTTCAGTTGTTTCATGTGGGTTTATCCACTTCATGCTAAGTCAGAAGCTAATAATGTTTTTCTCACCTTTAAGAAGATGGTTGAATTGCAATTTAATTCTCATATTCTGGCTATTAAATCTGATGCTGGTGTTGAGTTCTTGAAAATATGCAAGTTTCTTCATGCTAATGGTATCCATTACCGTTTAAGCTACCCTTATGCCTATGAGCAAAATAAGGTAGCTAAATGGAAACATCGTACACTTACTGAGACTGGTCTTATACTATTAGCTAATACTGGTTTGCCTATGTCATTGTGGCCTGATGCATTTTCCACTGTTGTTTGTCTTGGCAATCACTTACTTTCCAAAGTTCTTAATGGTGTTACACCCTTTTAGAAGTTGTTTGGAAGACTTCCTAATTACAAGTACTTATGTACATTTGGTTGTCTATGTTTCCCACATACTCGACCTTATAATAAGCATATGCTAGAGTTTCGGTCTGTGGAGTGTGTGTTTCCTAGTTATAGTGCTTCTCACAAAGGCTATCGATGTTAGGATCCTCTTGGTTGTGTTTATGTTTCCAGGGATGTGCTTTTTCATGAATGTGACTTTCCTTATGCTAGATTTGTGGCTCATACCAATTCACATTCCTATGTTTCCACTGATCCTATTTTGGCACCCTTGTCTATTGTGAGTTATTGTACTTCTTGTGATGGTTTGTCTGCACCTATATTATCACCTGACCATGCTTTAGGTATAGCACATGATTCTCATTTGTCTCCCAGTGTAACACATGATTCTAGTTCCTCCTCATCCACTGCTGATTTATCATCTCATTCTGCCCCTAGTGTCCACCAGCTCAGCCTAGGATGGTTACACATTTTATCAATGGGATTTTCAAGCCTAAAGTACTTGTGGTCACTACTAATCATGTAGAACTTGAATTTTTTTCTGATGCACTTGCCATTCCTGGCTGGAAAAAAGAAATGGATGATGAGTATGGTGCTCTTATGATGAATAAGACTTGGCATTTGGTTCTTTTGCCTCCAAATAGAAAGGCTATTGGCTGTCGATAGGTGTTCAAAACCAAGAGTTTTCCTAATAGCACCTGGAAGTATAAAGCTCGGCTTGTTGCTAAGGGTTTTCACTAACAAACTGTTTGTGATTTCAAGGAAACTTTCAGTCCAGTGGTTAAATTAGTTACTATTCAACTAATTCTTTCTCTTGCTGTTTCTCAAGGCTGGTCTATTCAACAAATCGATGTCAATAATGCCTTTTTCAATGACATTCTTCATGAAGAAGTTTATATGGCTCAGCCCCTAGTCTTGAACATGTTGATAAGTCTCTGGTTTGCAAGCTTAATAAAGCTCTTTATGGCTTAAACCAAGCTCCTAGGGCTTGGCTTGAGCGACTTGGTTGTATTCTTCAAGATTTTGGTTTCACCAACAACAAGTGTGATTAGTCCCTTTTCATTCGTATGACTCCAGACTCTATGACTTATGTTTTGATTTATGTGGATGATATCATCCTTATAGGTACATCCTTTGCTTCAAATGCCAAGTTTGCACTTTAGAAGCTTGGTAGGTTGAATTACTTCTTGGGTATTGAGGTCAGACATTGCAAAATGGTACATTATTCCTCTCTTAAGCTAAATACATTTGTGGTATTTTAAAAAAGGCTGGTTTCACTAAGGCTCATTGTGAAAACATTCCTATAAATTTTGGTTTAGTTTTTACTAAACAGGGTTCAATTCCTTTGTCTGATCCTTCACTCTACAAAACCATTGTTGGGTCTCTTCAATATGCCACTATTACTCATCGAGAGATTAGTTTTGCTGTCAACCGTGTGTGTCCGTTTATGCAAACTCCCTATCAAGAACATTGGAAGGCCGTTAAACGCATTCTTCGATATCTTGCTAGATCTTTGCATCATGGGCTGCAGGTAAAGCCCTCACCCAATCATTTGTTGTTGCATTTTGTGATGCTGATTGGGCTACTGATAGGGATGATAGAAGGAGTACTTTTGGTTATTGTGTATATTTTGGTCCCAATCTGATCTCGTGGTCCTCCAAGAAGCAACCTACAGTAGCTAGGTCCAGTTGTGAAGCTAAGTATCAAAGTCTTGCTTCTACTATTGCTAAAATTCTTTGGATTCGTTCTCTACTTAGTGAACGTCGTGTTAAGCTTCCTCAAGCTCCTCACATTCTCTGTGATAACAGAAGTACTGTGCTAATGACTGCTAATCATATTCTTCATGCTCGCACCAAGTATCTAGAGCTCAACTTACACTTCGTTCAAGAGAAAGCACTTTGGAAAGAAATTATTGTGTCTCATATTCCCTCATGTAAACAGTTAGCAGATGGTTTTACAAAACCAATTTCTAGTAGATGTTTTGCAACATTTTGAAAACGTTTAGGCGTTGAAGAGGTCCCTTGAATTGAAAGGGAATGTTAGAATATTAGTTAGTTAGAGTAACTAAGTGTAGTTTACTCATTCATTAGTTATGCCTAACCATAATGGTTAACTTAACCACAGTCAGCTAACTAAGTGTATATCTGATGTACGAACTACTGAAGTGAATCAATTGTTCATTCTGCTTCTTCTCTCTACTCTCATACACACGGGCACACACTCTCTACTTCTTCACATGCAGTTTGAAGAAGGCTTAATGGTCCCCGCTTTTATTCTTGATGCGAGTTCTCACGTACGCTCACATCCACGCATAAAATAGTTGTGATATGACTATATATGTATATAGATATATAAAAAGCTAATTTTTCAGCATTGAATCAAATGAAACATGGTATTACAACATATATATTGATGTAAAAAGAAATGAAATGAAGGAAAGTAATTTAGTCATTGTGATCGTTGAAGCCATTGGTGAATGGAATATAAGGTAAAAGCGATGCAGACAACGGGTGAGATAGAAAGAAGGATGCGCTTCAGAGGGAAGAAGGACTCGATGACATTGGCCACCAAATTATTCCAAAGCCAAAACCATGACCACCCGAATATTATCCCAATGCCTCCGCCCACAGCCACCTGGCCCGCCGTGTGAAACTGCTGCGACACCCTCAGATATGACTGCAAATATATATTACCACATACACCATTTTTACTATATATATATATATATATCAATCCCTTTCTTCACTATGTTGATAAAGAACTTGAAAATTGACATAGATACTTTATTTTAATGGTATGCATGAGAGTATAACATAGCGAGTTGGAATCAGTTGTCAAATACAATGTCACCCAAATGTTCAGTGCCTACCCTATAACCTTATAACTTAATGGGAGACAAAACTAAAATAACGACTCCTATTGGATTAAGGTTGCCAAAGGCTTGATTAAACAGGGAATAGAAGCTAAGAAGCAGCAAAAAA
The DNA here is from genome assembly GCA_037177275.1 of Acacia concinna. Classification (NCBI taxonomy): domain Eukaryota; kingdom Viridiplantae; phylum Streptophyta; class Magnoliopsida; order Fabales; family Fabaceae; genus Acacia; species Acacia concinna. The sequence continues at coordinate 566,189 of JBAGKO010000002.1, read as the reverse complement.
AAAAAAAACACACACACACACACACTTACTAAATAAGAACCAAATGCCAATGCTAGTCCGTTGATCGGAATGGTGAATTTATTCATCCCTACGCTTTTGATGCCTGCATAATTCAAGATTTCAACTATTATATATATAATCTGTTATCTCTTAATTATATATTGAAAATGCAAACTAGTAGAGGGCATATAATCATATATATAATAACAATAATAATTGTATGCAGTGGGAGAAATTACTTGACAAAATGGCGAACATGGTAATGAAGTAGAAGGTTTGGGCATGGGAGGAGGGCATGCCAGGGTCAGATTTGAGGGTAGAAGGTCTTTCCTGGTTCAGTATTTGCTTGAGCTCAACCGAAAGCCTCAAATTTAAAGCACATCCTAGAGCAAACCAAAGGGTTTCTGAATCACGCTTCCATAGAATATACACATTAACAATAATAGCTGTTACCCACTTGCTCTGTAAATGACAACCTCAAAATAGGTCAGCTCATTATTGAAATTACTCTAATTGATACCTGGTGTGTCTGAATTGAAGATAATAATGGATGAAGTGAAGAGGATGAACAATAAAGGTTTGACCAAGGAGATAAGCATGAACACACACAGATATATAGATCCAGATCTTAATAATCAGCATTGTAAAATTTCAGGAATGGTGAGAGAAGAAGTAATTAAAACAAATTACAAACCAATCCATTTATAATTGATTCCACCCTGCGGGCCACAAAGGTTGAAGGAGTCGACTCGGATAACCCATCAAGGAAAGATTCTTGTTCAAGTCCTCCATCACTGTTGCTCTCTCTCAAAGCTGAGGATTTAATCAAAATCCTTACGGTCTTTGGTGATGCCCAGAATCCTTTTATTTCAGAAACACCTCTCCTCAGAACAATTCTGCGGCAAAAGATTGATGCTTCTGAAGCAGAGAAGGTATGAGGAAATGAAGAATCCTTGAAGGAGCAGTGATTAAGCGATTTGGTGGGATTGGAGTGAGCGAGGATAGATTTGTTGGAAATGGAGGTTGTTTAAGCCATGAGGACGAGCGGAATCCGTCAACGATGCTGGCGTATATATAAGCAATAAACGACAAATTTATTAATAAACTATAATTATATAAAAACTACACTTTCTTTTAATTTTTAATTTGATAATTATATGTTTTTTTTAATAAAATGCTTTAATTTTACTATGTTAGTACCATTTACTCATCTATAAGACTAATAATGATAAGAGAGCAAAGTTACAAAAATTAATGATATTAACAAAACAAAATTAATGGTTTAATTAGAAGGAAAAAACACATAGATACTAAATTAAAAATTACGTAAAAGTATACCTCCAAATAAGTTTTTCTTTCTATAAATATACTATAAACAGTAATATATCAACGGAGGGAAAGAATTTATTAAGATGCTACACTTGAAATTAAGATTATCATACTTAAAAGTTTAATTAAGAAATCTTGGAAACTCATAAAACTACAAGAGTTTATCTATCCATAAATATCTATTAAAAATCCATAATTAATTAATATAATTTAAAAAATGACAACAATTTAGTTTACAATATATTTCAAACCCACTTACGTGAAATTAAATTGACCAAACATTCATAGTTTATTAGGAATTTATATGAAGTCATATATAAAGTCATTAAACATATATAATCAAAATATAAATATAATTATAAATTCAATAAAGATCATCAAATATAATTATAATTATCATCATTTTTAAATGGTTTACATTCACCATTACAATCTCAACTTTTTATAAGAATAATAATAATAAAAAAAAAGTAATGTGTAATTATTGTGAAACATTGTTGGTGGAGGTGTTTAGTGATTCAAACATCATCTAAGCATCCATTAAAATACATGTTGAAACTTGTGTCAATATCGTGAAAAACGAAATACCACAATATTGCATGCCTTTCTCATAAAAATTAATCAAGTGATGAGTATAAATTATGTATAATTTACAAATGTTTATATATATTGGTATCAAAAAAATGAAAACAATTTATATAAAAACTTACCTCCGCTAATTCCATCCTAATTTACAAAATTAGAACAATACACTAATAAAATAAAATAAGAACAAAAGCTGCACTTCCACGTTTCTGCCGTTGTAATATTTTGAAATTCAAGCAATGATCTGTCAAAGGGGGTGTGTGTGTGTGTGTACTGTATGGAGAAACTTTTGACTAAAATAACTAAATAAGGCATCATTGGAAAAAAAAAACCCAGATAAAAGATAAAAATCATGTTTCGGTGCAGCATGTGGCAGTCACATATTTAACTATATTGTAGTTAGATAAAAACTCGGAAGTTTGAACCAATCGTTCGTGCGTTCAACTGACGAGAAAGTTGGACATGCTCATAAATAAAGTGGTGTTCAATATTTGGGAAGACCACTTAATTGTGATTCCAGTTGCGGTGCTTGTGGTCAAACCATATTTTTACAAGATTTTTCTTACCATATTTAGACAATTTATCACAAATTTTGGATTTAATTGTATTTATTGTGAGTGATTGTGATTAATTGTGGTTGCAATCAATTAAGCTTAAAAAGATTAAAAATATCTTATATTTCA
>JBAGKO010000002.1:537927-548513 GCA_037177275.1 Acacia concinna | reverse complement strand
GGGGGGTGTTTAAAATAGGGTGGTGGGCCAAAAGAGACAACAAAATACTAGGCCATGCAGATCAAATTAGTGAAGCTTTAGGTGTCTGCTTGTTTGCTCTAAAAAAAAAGTTAGTTTTGATAGTTATTTCCAAACTTCTCTCATAAATTTATTTTGTAAAGCGTAAAGCTATTTTAAAAAACTAATCTAAATAAACACTAAAGCTCTTATGGGTTATGAAATTACTCCTACTGACCATATGACCCAACACCAGATTGTAGGTGTTCAAACAATCACTCAACGGCATGAAGAACTTGAGGACCAACTTATAACGCCTAGAGAACCACCACACCCCTCCACAACGGTAAGGAAATTGGAATTTGAAGGGAGGGAGCTAAAATGCTCAACTTATGGTTTGAAACTACTGATAAGGTGGATGAAACCAATCTAACAGAGGAAGGTGAAGTGAAATAGATGGTGGAGGATTAATTAAACTCCCCTGTTTGTACCATTATTTTTCCATAACAGTTTTTATGAATTTAATAGCGTAGAATTGTTGGGGCGCAGGCTAAAAAGTCTTTCCTGGGCGTGTGAAATATTTGCTAAAAGGAAAATCTGCTGATATCTTGGTGCTCACTAAAACTCCTGTTCGTGGAAGGAAAGCGGATAAAATGATTAGACATCTGGGTTTCACCGACTGGATCAGAATTGAGTGCACTATCTATGCAGGGAGAATTTGGTTACTCTAAAGATAATGTGACCATCCAGTATGATAATTCTTCTACCCAATTTCTCCATGTTAGTGTGATATTAATTAAAAACAGGCAGAAATTTCAATTGATATGTGTTTATGCAGAGCCCATAGGGTAAATAAAAAGAAATGGGGGAGTAAAATAAGGTGGTGGGCCGAAAAAGACTGGTTCACTTCTTTTCCTTTTATCAAGGTCCACCATTTATGTCAATTCAAAACTGATCATAGACCTTTACTGATTAGATGCCAGGTTGAAGGTTTTTTCCTAGCCTACCAAAGCCCCTTTTTGTTGCGAAGCGGCTTGGATCCTTGAGGAAGGATTTGTGATGTTATTTCGAAAAGTTGGAGTGCAGGGAATTGGGAGGAAAGTATCAAGTGTTTTACACAAGACGTTGAGAATTGAAATGAAAGGGTAGTTGGGAATATACGAGGGAAAAAGAAGAAGATCATGAGAAGAATATAAGGCGTGGAGAGAGCACAAAGTAGGAGAGATACAAACTGAGAAAGAGTCACGGAAAGAGTACAATAACGTGCTTGTACAAGAGGAACTATAAAAATAGAAAATTTCTTCATTCCTCTATTATGATGATAAGGAACAAGAACAAGGTTGAGAGATTTAAAAATGACTAAGGTGAATTATGACTAAACAATATTGAAAAATATGGCTTGTGTACTACAAAGAGTTGTTACAGAGTGATATTGAGCTTCCAGTTTTTCTTTCAACCTCATCGTAGTTTCCGGGATTAACATGGGAGAATAGAATGAGGATGACAAGGGAAATAACTAATTCAGAGGCTAAAGCGTATGGTATTTGACTTTGGGGTATTTAAGGCTCCAATTCCTAATGGTATTAGGTATTTAGGTTAGGGGTGTGCAACATTTTCCGGTCTTGATGTTTCTGTCGCAAGCCCGAGTAAATCGGAACAGGAAAATCCTATCTTAAAATTTTTGGGATGGGAAAAGTTCGGGATCAGGAAAAATATATTTGGGATCGGGATTGAGAATGAGACTTCCCGATCCCAAAAATATATATATGTTTATATATTTTTTAAAATCTTCCTAAAATTATCTAAGTACCATTAAGTGAAAAGCTATTTATTTTTCCTCTTTTATAACATTAATTAAATAAGTGTGCCTATTAATTTTTTATAATTTTTATTTTCAAGATAACACTTAATATAGAAGAATAATGCATACATTATTTCTTATTTTTGGTAGACTTATGTCATAAAAATCAAATACTTGAATTTTTTTTAAGTATGTTTTCTGAAGAAGCTAATGCTCATTTTATTTTGTGTTAAAGAATAAATTCTTATTCCTTTATTTTTATCTTTTTGCCAATATTTATTATTATTTTTTTACCTTTTACATAGTGCTCTATTTTTTTTCGGGAATTTCCCGATCCCAATTTTTCTGAATTTTTTTGGGATTGGTATCAGGAATGACATTTCCTAATCCCGTCCCGTTCTGATAACACCCCTAATTTAGGTATTTTTATACCATGAGTATTGACAATTAATTAAGGGAAGCTTATACTAGATGGTGAAGGATGTTGTAAGAGACCCATATAAAGTGAATACAATCAGCAATACAAACCTAATCCTTATCCCAAAAACATATCAACCCCAAAATATGAAAGATTTTTGGCCAATCTCACTTTCACTTTGCAATGTGATCTACAAAGTGATCTTTAAAATTATTAGTAGAAGGTTGAGGGAGATCATTGGGAAGGGGGTTAGGAAACATTAATGTAGTTGCATTGCAGGTAGGTTGAACAGTGATAAAATTATTATTGTATTGTGTCTATGTAGTTCATGTGCTAATAACTAGAATATTCACCCGTGAGATTTATTACTATGATATTTTTGCCATTCATAGTGCACGTTAAGAATCTCACATGCTGACAATGTTTCTCCCCAAGGCAAGCTACATTGTTAACTTGTGAAAATTATAGTTTATTATCAGTTTCAACCGCAAGCTACATTGTTAACTTGTGCAAACTACAGTTTATTATCAGTTTCAGTACAACAGGGCGGATATCTCATAAGGAAAAATATCAAAATAACCAAGCTCCACCATTCGAGATGATTGTGTATAAAAAAACTGTGTTATTGAAGCGTCGGAACAAAGGATGATTGTTTCAATCTTCTGCAATCTTACACTTGGTTTATCAATATTTGAAAGTTAAAGATGATAATTTATTGCTGGTGTGTAAAAACATTTTCATGGTATTTTATGACTATCAGTAGGATTAAGTTCGCGTTAATAATGTCTACTTCAATCCCAGATACACTACTGAAACAAGATAAAATTCAGAGTCTAAGTAAAACAGACCTATAACATTTATTTGCATGACTACTTCCGTTTAAATTTTTATCCCAGTTTAGCCAAAACACAGTGAAATGGATTTCACATCGACCACGAACCACACAGATAAGCTATAATATACCCATAGAAAATAACATCCAGAGCAGATAATATATGGACCGTGACCTCAATAGGCACACAGGTATCAATTCGAATAACATAGAACATCTTGATCATACTTACACCCACAAAATAAAGGAATAACTCTAATCGTTCATGCAATCCATCACTCTTACTATCCTTTCAAGCAGTTCAGCCTTCTCCAATCCCCGAGTCTCTTCTGTTAGTTCCTCCCCTTCTGCTTTCAACTGCACCAATGAACGCCCAAGATACCTGTTGAAATTCAATCCTTAGATCCAAAGAAGAAGAAGAAGAAATTCAACTATACGAGGATTTGAATTTGAAAATAATTGCAGGTACATAAACATAAACTATCTGATTTGAAAAGGACATGTTCCTGAGGCCCGGCGGCGGACTTTAGGCCCATTTATTATTACACTTCCGATTATTATGCTTTTTAACTCAAAAATACCTAATCTAAAACATTAACCAATATCACAAGTCCAATTATTGCAACAAGTCAGAAAGTAAATAATTGACAAATTTTATCTAGAAACTGAAGCAATTTGTTTATAATCTGAAGCAATTTAAAAAATTGATTTGTTTAATACTGGATTATACGGTACGGTAATCAACAATTCTTAAATTGACATCTGGCCAACTTGAGATTTGTGTGGAGATTTGGGCATTTTTATTAAAATAATATACACTACAAAAAATTTGACCAAATGACCAATTCATATTCATATGCACTATCTCCTCTTTTCATTATAAATTATCAAATAAGAAATTCGTAACATTTTCTTAAGATTGACAGCATTCAAAATTTGTTACAATTTTTTTAAAAAAGATATGAATCATTATTTTAAATACAAAAAATTATGAATTTTTATTTTTAAATAAATTGAATGGCTTAATGGAAGGCGTGTGTGTGTGCATGATATGTTTGTGTATATTAAATTAAATTATATAAAAGCAGAGACACAGAAGAGTCAGTGGGCAGGGTGTACCGCCTCACGTGAAAAGCCACATCTTATCTCATCACCCGCACGCAAATCCTAACGGCGAAAATCTACTCTTCCAAGTTTTGAGTTCATGCTCAATAATACTATCATTTTAAGACACACACGCACACGCACCCACAATGTGGAGGGTTTAAAATTATAAGTAGCTTATCATGAAAAGTTATTTATTTTTAAAAAATTTTTCTCTCTCTTATTTTATTAAAATAAATTATTTTTTCTACTTTTAATTTAAATACGAGTCATTTCTAATAAATTATTTTTTAAATCACTTTTAATAAACCACTAAAAAAATTAATTTTCTTCCCACTGATCCAAATCGATCCTGAATTTAACAAGTTGAGTTGGGTTGCGGTTGTATGGTTTGGGAAAAGCTGCAAACAAAAGTACCATTTGATGAAAGGTTCAATTTCAATGCAACGGAATGGTGTGGTGTTAGATGTCCGTACTTGGGGTTATGAAGTTGAATCATTCATAACCGGCACCCTCTCCATTATTTTCTACTCCCCCATCACTTACAACAGTGAGAGCTCTTTTTACTTATTTCTCTCTCTATTTTTTTTAAATTAAATTTAATGTTTAAACAATTAAATTATAATTTAATAGATAAAATATATTGCTGTGTAGTAATATTATAATTGTATATTTGTATTTTATTTAATATTATAATATCATTTTATATAGAATTTTAAATATAGTCCATTAAAATATGATCAAAAAGTTAAGTATTACATAAAATTGGAGAAAAGATTAAGTGAAGACACGCCCTTCTCACACTTACAATAGCTACTTGTTTGTTTTAACTTTTTGAAAAAGGTTTTTACCCCTTTTAAAATAAATACGTGAAAAATATTTTATCTTCACTTAAGAAAATTGTTGGGGAAAAAAACCTTTTCATGTTGCCGAACGAGCACTAAATTCAAGATGATTGATATATCTGATAATAATAATAAACTACCAATGGCCTCTAGGCCGTGTTGTATAGTTAGTGCCCTATATAGAACCCAATCCAAATTCAAACACGTTCTCATGTAATTAAAAAAAACATAATAAACTACAATAGGTCAACCTTAAATGTATAAATTAAATTGTTAGCAACATCATCTATAGAAAAATAAATATAGTTTGAGTTGTGTCTAATAACTTTATCCTTAAAAGATATTTTGTAATCCCCCAACAAATTAAGAATCAACACTCTTTAAGATAAAATGAACACAACTTACAAAAAAATAAGAAGACAAAATAGTAGAAAGATAATAGTACTTCCTCCAATATTTTTTATAAACAACTTCCTCTCTTTTAGGTTTAGTCATTAATACGAGTATAAATAACTTTCTTCTCTTTTCTCAAATTTTAAACTATGTTTTCTTTGTTTGGCTCCATTAAATAGATATCATTATATTAATTATCTCTTACTCACAATTAATTATCTTTCATTTAATCATTTATTATCCACTCTCTTTAATATCTTCTACTCATTATTTTTCATACTATATGTTTTTATTCATTGTCACTTCTACTATTTTTTTAAAAAAGGGGCATATTTAAAAAACATGATATTTTTTATACATTTATTATTTTTAACTAATATTAACTATTAACTCGTTTTTCACAATTAGAAAAAAATGTTGCTGGGGGAGGGGGAGTATAACTTAGGAGAAAATAGAGGAGGTGAACTTAGGAATTGAGCTCAATGTCACTTAATATGTGTCCTCTAACCTAAGTTGTCTTATTAACTCAACCAGACATTACCTTTTGGAGAAATAATACATCTAACTGTTGGGTAGCTATAAATGGCTATTAAAGACTTCTTAGTGCCAACTAAAATGAAAACTACAGTACAAAGTTTAATGATAATTTAATGTGATAAAATTATTTAAATATCATTAAAACCGATTGAATAAACTACTGGGTCATTAAAACTCTAACTGTTATCTCTAACGATAAGTTTAAAGACTCCTTTTATTATTATTTTACTAACTCAAAGTCATATTATACTATATACATAGGCATTTTCAATCTTAACTTACATGATACTTATTCATTTAACACAATAACTCATGACAATATATACAGCAAAGTTAAGGCGTGAAACATATATAGTTGCCACCAAGAATGTCTCATATACTATAATATTATCATTTATCAATATGTATCGTAAAAGCTAGTTCATATTACTATTACTCTCTCTCTCTCTCTCTATATATATATATAATGAATTTGAATATCTTATAGTTTCATCCAGTTTTAAATCAAATGCTTAAGCTTTTTTGATCAGGTTGTTCACTTTATGCGGTCAAATCTATTAGTTCCTATTTAACAAAGGACTACCATTATTGATAATTGTTAGAGGGTACTGATGTGACAAACAAATAGATTGTTTTGACAAGTTGGACTAAGAATTATTAGCTCTTTACATGAAAAAAAATTAGTAAAACTAATCCACATGTACCGCAAAAAAATAATTTGTTTAATTAATTAATTTATTATCCGTAAATTCATTATCTAACATTTGTAGTGAGCAACGGGATATTATCTTTTAATAAATTATTATTTTTAAATGTAGATTAAATAGCACGCTTAATTAAATCGGAATATTTGAACTTATTTTGTTAAATAAATTATCTTTTATCCACAAAAAAGAAAAGGAAAGAAAAGAAGAGAAGGTGGCACGTGGCAGCAGCGGAGTAGGAGGGCCCCTTTTCTTAAGAAACCCCAGGGTAAGGGTCCCTGACCCGTTTTTTTTCTTCCCCGCCTTAATTAGTATTCGTTCCAACAAAAGCAGCTGGGTACCTAGCCAGTAGGTACATTTACATATTTGATTATACCCAAAAAAAGCAGCTGAGTATTTGTTTCTATATATTTTAATTAAGAAATTATACCCAACTTTTACACCATACTACTAAAATATATTAAAATTTTAATTATGCTAAAAATTTATAGGAAAATATAAAACCTAAAAAAGATTCACACATGTTTGGACGATGAACTCATTTATTGTGGTTTAAAAAGACAATTATTTATTAGGGGAGAGGCAGAGATGGTAAATGAGACCAAGAGGTTGGGTGGAAGTGTATATAAAATTCGGACACAACTAAAAAATTAAAAGTTGGTGAATTATTTAAAAAAAAGGGGAAGGAAGAAAATGAAGTCACAGTAGGCTAGCAGCTGCATGGTTGGATACCCATTAAATTATTAAAAATTATATCCAAACAATCAAATCTCAACTATTAATTCCTCCGCATTTCTCTTGAACAGCCGGGCCAGAAAAGTTCTCTCTCATATATATATATATATATATATATAACCCTTTCATTGATGTTATTTTTACACACCATATTAAGGCTGTTTAGGAATTCGCAGGTTTTCATTAAGCATATTCCTAAAGAGCAAAGTGGTTTAGTTGATCATCTCGCTAACAGAGCTATCATAGGTAATTTTATTTTCCTTAATCAACAACCTAAAGTAGGAAATAATCAATAATAAAGTGTATTTAATGATTAAGGAATCAAACCAATTAGTTTTGTTATAATTACAGAGTTTTTAAGAATAAAGTTGATGGATGATTGACTACTGATCGGATAAATATTTAGGGAAGTAGTTATAATTGAAATTAGGTAACTTTTGAGATTCATAATTGATTATATTTTAACAGGCGTGAGGGAAGGGTGCTTGAAATTTTGTTTCAAGAGAAAATATGATCGAATTTACTTGATTGTCAAGTTTTCTTATAATTAAAGGAATCAAGAAAGGAAACTCAAATTGAAAGTGAGAGAGAGGAGGGAGACACGGGGGTGGAGTGCTATAGCCTATAAATAAGAGGAGGAATATAATTGAGAGCAGAAGGGCTTAGCCCAGACCTTCTGGAGTGCTCTCTTTGTTGGGTCGCTCGTCGCTCACTCACTCTCCATTCTCTAGTACTCTCTCCCATGGACTCCTTCAACTTCCCCAACCTCTTCTCCCTCCTCACCAAAACGCTTCGTTTTCTCGAGCTCTGCCTCGCCCTCCTCCTCCTCTCCTGGATCCTCCCTCGCATCCCCTTCGCCCTCTCCCTCCTCCGCCACTTCTCTCTCTACCTCTCCAGCCCTCTCTTTGTCTTCCTCCTCTCCATCGCCACCCTCGTCGTCAATTCCGGCCGCTTCTCCCCTCCCGCGGATGCGCACTCCCCACCCTGCCACCTCTTCCTCAACAACACCGCCCATCGTACCGCACCTGATCCTCTGTTGCGTGTCGCTGAAGGCGAGGCGTTGTATCAGGACAAATAGATTGTCTCCGAGACGAATCCCACGGTTCACGATAAAAGCTGACACCCTCGGCAGCAAGGACACCGATTCTGTAGCCGGACTAGATTCTGATTTTGCCAAAGTTTACCGGAAGACCCAGTCGAGAGAAGAGCGTGTGGAGCGGATGCAACAGAAACTCCGGCGATCGGAGACGGAGAAGAAGCACGTGGAAAATCGGCGGGAAAGCATGTATCCTCAGGACAAGCTGAGCAGTGAAGAGTTCCAGCGCACCATAAAGGCGTTCATCGCGAAGCAAATGAGATTTCTGAGGGAAGACGAAGGCTTTGTAAACTGAATAAGTATGTTAAGATGGTGACAATTTTTTAGAGAATTGAGTCTTATATTAATCGGATTGAAGCACCCACCCATTATGAAGGAATGTAATTAAGTAATTATAATAAATTTTAATGTTATATTAATCGGATTCTCTAAAAAAAAAATTAAATGACCGTTACAATTAAAATGAAGGAAATATTTATCTAACTTGCATTATTTTCCATCTTATCTTGGCCCCAAAAAGACAAGGCTTTTATTATTTTCCCATTCACGTACATTTTAATTAGCTCCATGAATGGCTTGTGCTGCGCACTTCTTAATATACATGTCAACTCTGCTGATCGATTAGCTTTTTAATTTAATTACGTTTAAGCTTGGTTAATTCAAATACATATCTTGCCTCATTAATTATTACCATTATTTAAATATTTTTTTTAAAAAAATTATATTTGATATTAATAACATGGTGCAGAGAAATATTCTAAATAAGGTATTTGACTTTACAGAATGACTTTTTTAACGTAAAGTCTTTTATTTGGGACCTCATTACAATTTTTTCAATAAAAAATTTGTCTATTCTATTTTATTTATTTCCTAAAATTGCCCCACTAGGGAACGGATTTATGGGAAGAAAAGGAGAAAGATAACGAGTCTTCACGTCACATGAGAATAGAGAGAAAAGAGACACATTACATTTGGTGAAACAGGGGATACGAGTGATTGACATTGAACACTAACAACTCAGTCATATTCACAAACAACGTAACACAACCTCTTCGTTCACTCATTACGCCCATAAATTAAATCTCCCATCATCATTTAGGATTGGTTCTCAATGCTTGCCATAGCCTTCAATCCTCTCGGTCTCTTCTGGTTGCTTTTCTTCTCCTTCACTTCATATCTCTCCTTACAAATATTACTCAACCATTCACCTGGACTCACCAAAAGTATGCTCTTTTGAATCATCTTTGCCCTCTTCTTAGGTCTAGGAGCTGGTTTACAGCCTGTCATGGCTAGAAAGTCCTCTTCTTTCTCTTTACTGGTAAGCGCGATGCATACTTTTGGCCACACCACCGCTCTCTCCTCCTCCCCGTTATTCCCATTCCCTGTAACCTTCCCAATGTTGTCGCCTCCCACAGACCCTCTTGTCGTGTAGCACCGCTCCTCCTTCTCCGGCGATGCAGATTTCCTAGTCTTTTCCGCGCTAGACCGAAGCATTTCTCCCTCAGAATTTCTTGTGAAGCGATTAGGTTGAAAACGAGCGCTTTCTTTGTCAGAAGTAGTGATCCCCAAACAATCCATCATCAACCTAATCTTCCTTCGGCTTCCGCCGTTTAGCCGCGATGGTACCTGATGGCGTGATAGAAATTTTGCCTTCGAACGTATATATAGTTTATAGTTTATTATGGGAAAGAATGACGCATATTTATAGTGAAAAAACTGGTTAAAGTAAATTTATTATAAAGATATACTAAACCAATATAGATATAAATTAAATCTATCATATTTTATCTTGAAAAAGATTTAACCGTATTTAATTATACTATTTTATCTTGAAATAGAATTAAACCCCTTTTAAAAAAAGTCAATTAATATTTATCCATAACTTCAAATCAAATTCAAAGAATTATGATTTCCCTGCAAAATATTAAACGATAAAAACTTAAAAATAACTTTAATTTAAAACAAATTAAAGATAACTAGTGTAAACTCGCATGATATACAAAAATTCAAATAATTTTTAAGATGATTTGAATCTCAAAAATCCATCAATTAAATCTATCATATTTTATCTTGAAAAAGATTTAACCGTATTTAATTATACTATTTTATCTTGAAATAGAATTA
>JBAGKO010000002.1:511377-521408 GCA_037177275.1 Acacia concinna | reverse complement strand
ACTGTGCCACAATCTTCCCGTTAGAAGAATCCTCATCTCATTCTAATCTAGATTATTGTTTATATTTTCTCTTATTTAAGATAATGAGATGGGTTGTTTTGACTAACTATAGCTGGAGGTGTTTCACATCAAGTTTTTTTCTACTGCTCTTGTAGAATTCACATACGGTATTTATGTATTATTAATTGGATTATTTCAATGGAGGTTTCTTTGTGGCTTAGTAGGGACGACTACAATGTAAATTAACAATCAAGTTAAATGATTTGAGTTATGATTCATGTTGGCCGTTCTATGAATGTTTATTCTAAACACGAATCCTTTGTGGAGGGAACTGGACCTGTCAACCAAAAATGGCAAGACTCGTTCAAGATCTTTTCATCTGGATTGGAACTTTGGTTTTAGCATCAGTCTCTGCTCCTCATAACAGAGCTTCCGAGGAAGAGAATCAAATTGTGCAACGTCATCTAAAAGCAAAACATCTCAATCGAATATCAAGCAACATACGAAGAAGTACCAGAGAAGCAGAACGCAGAAGAAATCAAATGAAGCTCAGATTTGCAGGAGTTCGGTGAAGAACAAAAGCCATAAGGCAGAGGAGGAAAAGACCAAGTAGAAACGGACTGATCGAATGAGGTCTTCATTTTTGCCAACATCATCACCGTTTGATCTGCTTATTTTCATGCCAACTAGGATTTTTTTTGTCACAGTTGAGCTGAGTTAACATCTTAAGGGTCAAAATAACTAGGTTATTATCTCATTACATGATTTTAAATACTTCAAGGATAAAATTGTACTATTAATAACTTTAACACACTAGGTACACCTTAAAAAATACCCTAAGATGCTAGGTTCATCTTAAACTTTTTGAAATAGGAAAAGTAATAATTATAATAAAATGAAAAATATTTGTTATAGTAGTTTATTCTTACTTAATTATGTTTATTGATGAAAGCGACATTTATCTTACTCTGATTTGTTTAAGATAATTGCCGGAATGAATAAAGGTTCAGGCCATATAGCATATAAAGACCAAAACTGATAAATCCATGGCAGAATTTTAATAAAGCATCGCAATTAGAAATTAATATCAGCACAGCGCATAAACAAGTGAATGAGCCATATGAACATGGATTTTTCTTATTCATATGACTTATTCACTTGTTTATGGGCTGCGCTGATATTAATTCTCAACTGCAGTCCTTTATTAAAATTCCCCCTAAATCCATTTTAGTTGTTTGCTACCACCACTATGGCAAATATTAATTAGGGTTAAGGGGTAATTTTGACTTAAAATTTTTATAAATAGAATAATTTCGCCCTTGCCATTATATCTCAATTAATGTTAACTAGATAGCTGAGTTGACACGTCTCATCTCGGTTATCTTTTTATTAAGATGTACATTTACCCTAAAAATATATATTATCTATTTCATTTTTGTAAAGTTATATTTAAAAATTTTGAGGTAAATTTGTATTCTAATAAAAAAAAAATGGCTAACATATATTTAGATAGTCAGTTTAACATATTGAATCAATTAATTATCAAAATTAATTGAGATAGCTGAAAGTGCAAAATTGACTTTGGCAACAACTTGTAATGCAAATTTTTCTTTTAACTCTGCTAGCTAATTGAACAGTGAACCCCACCAACTCTTGAACCGCAAGTTACATTGTACGCACACAAGTACAAGGCTTCTCATTCAATTTCACATCAACGCCTTAAAATTTGATCATACGTTTGAAATAGTCACATGACCTTAAAAACCACGAACTTTTTGATGTCGTTTCCAAAAAGAAAAATGCAAGAACAGTCACAAACGATAAAATGCGATTAATTTTTACCGGTCAACCAAATAGAATAGTTGACCAATTGTAGACTTTTTTAACCGATGAAGTAATCAGATTATTACACAAAGCGCTACTCGACCTCCCAGTCTGTGTCGAAAAACTAGAACTTGAATCCTTTTAGGCGTTCATAATTTCTTGAGAACCACAACAAAATTGATAGGCCTGATCTCCTGCTTCTCCATTTCTTCATCCACAAGCGTGGCATACTCCTCAAACACAGAGTCCAAAATGGCTTCTCCAAAGTGATTCAATATCATCGATTCTTGTATGGCCCTCACTGTCTTGGCAATTACTGTGCCATAACTCTCCTCACCTTCCTCCTGTCTTTCTATCTCTGATATCTCTATTCTCTCTAACTCAAACGATCCTTCCTTCCACACTTGTTCTTCTATCTCTTCCCTCGACGCGGCGTAGAAATGCACATCATACGAATCCAACTTCCCCTCTTCTACTTCTCCCTTCAATACACATATATAAACCATACAAGTTAGTTACTTATTGGCGTCAGCTTGAAGCAGTGATATAAACATATCAGTATACTATTGTGGCTAAACCTTGGAGACCAGAGTGGCAAAGGAACGCGTGAGGACTTCCCAGAAGAAAGAGTTGCCTCTGTCAACATGTTGAGGCCCTCTTCTTCCCAGAAATATGAGCACCATTCTTCCCCCAACCACCACTTCCTCAGACCTTGATCTCAGGAACAACGAAAAGTCCTCCTGGAATTGCTTGTAGTATGCTTCAGCCACCACCTCAGGACTCCTTTCTGTGATGTAAACGCTTCCCTTGTTCACAGGCCTCCCCTGCTCGTCATAAAGCCCTGCGGGAACCTGCATATAAATTAACTGATATATTAATTAACCCTCTCATGCATTTATATGTGTTGATGAGTATGGTCTCTTCTCCTGGCTTAATTACCCTGGAAAGCCAGTGAAGGCAGTGAGAGGAGTGGACAAAGTGGAGGCAAGTGTTGGGGAAGAGTCGTCCATAGAAGGAACCGGGGTAAGCTCCCATGAAAACGGACGAAAAGTGAGTGTTATTAATGCAGTGTTGCCTGAGGAGGGTGTGGAAGTCAGGGAAGGCCTTGAAAATGAAGCTGAAGTCATTAGTGGGAAGGTCGTTGAGGTAGACTCTGAACTCAGAAGAATGAGAAGGGTGGAGGATGTTGTGGCTTTTGATGATGCCTTGGATGGCCACAAAGATGTCTTTGATAATCGAGAGAGTGTTGGGTCCTGAGGAACAGCCCAAGTCAGCGATTCCCAAGCTCGAAGGAGTTTTCGCAAGGTAAAGATCTCTGACTGTATCTATGATTATGTGCTTCACCTGATCAGATGCCTTCTTCTGTCCAAATTCAAAGGATGGTAACATTAAAAAACAAAACAAAAAAAAGAGAGAGAGAGAGAGAGAGAGAGATAATGAGAATTGGAGGGCATATCGAAGTTTGCAGAAGGAAAGAAAAGAGAACCTGAAGTGAGGAATTCTTGGCGTAGCTAGTGTCACCAATTCCTCCAGTCATGTGAAAGACTTTCTCTATATCCATTTTGCTCTTGAAGTGTGCCTCTCTGCTTAAGCGTTGGTCTCCTTTTAAAGCCAGACTTCAATAGTGTTGCTTTTGGTTCTTATAATAAGACATGCCATATGATTTATTTTGACCTTGTTTACAGTCTCTTGCTTAGTTTGTCATTTGTCACGACTGATGATGATTTAACATAATCTATTATAAAATACTTTTTGTGGACAGGTTGAATTTGTTATTGTATAATCTCTATTTTTTTTTTTGTAATTTCCTTTTTGACAGGTGAAACACACTCTTTAAGAAATAGATATTGAGCATTAGAATTGAATGTCGAATTTAAGCCTGAGAGAGTTACGTTATTGTCAATACAAGACAATAGAATTATTTGTAAAATATTTTGATTAATTTTAAAAAATAACAAAGAAAGAACTAAATTGAATAACATTGAAATATGTAAAAAGATGAAAATTAATTATCTCAGATGAACAGCGGCGACAGTATATAAGCTCAAAATTCAAACGAGGTTAAAGTCTTAAAAAAGCTTCATACTGAGTTGGAACAAGAGTCAAAGCACCATGAATTGATAGTTATATATGAACTTAGGAAGTAGGGTCGTATGTATTGTTGTTTTGGACTTTCGATTGTTATCCTGCTCCGATCCATATACTCATGATCACGTTGGACACTGCATAACAGTTGTAAACCAGCATCAATAGTGCAATCATTTGGGAAAATGATGCCCCTGTTCTAGTTGAATTTTAATTTCTATTTGGAATTCTTGACGACTTGATTTTGGTTTTCGTAATGAGTTGAGAATCTTAGAATAAATTCATTGATTCAAAGAGGTTGAATTGATATAATACGGAATCGCAAAAAGCAAAAGGCATTGATGCAATTCCACAGTACCGCTATAAGAACATAATGCACTGGAGCTTAATTTTGCATGGTAAAGCGTTGCTGAGTGGAGGGGACAAAACAGAAATAAAAAAAGTTGTTTTCTTTGATGTTATAACTCCTTTCCTCTTTCTCCCAACTAAGTCATTTTCCTCTCTTCCTTTTCTTTGCCCTTCTTCTTCCTTCCATTTTCTCTTTCAATGTGACACATATATTCTGTAACCAATTACCCCAAAAATATGTTAGTAATGATATCTGTGTACGCAATATGTTGCCTTAAGCTACCAATTCCGTGTGTGTGCCTCACCTCTGTTTCTTTCTATAAGTTGAATAACACTTTGTGATGTAGATTCCGAGAGTTATGTTGTTACAGTACAATGCTACAATATATATAATATACCACATGTCCTCCACCTATTGTACATTTGTTCTTAATTGTAACGAGTACTTTGTGACCAAAACTGATCCAGTTAACAAGTACCGAAACACTTGACTCTATAGAGTATGGCAATTTGTATATATACGATCATCATGTTGTGTTGCGGAAGCACTAAGGACTTGTGTGATTGCAGTGAAGAATTCAAACTCTATAAAATTACCCTCGGAAAAACTTGAAGGACCTATAGCTATAGCTATACAGACATACATATAGGGTTGCTTTTTCTTAAATGTCCAAATGAATCATGATCGAGTTTAGTGGGCAGTCACTGTTCTGCCTCCCCAAAAGATCGTCGCGAAGTAAAGTAACAACTTGAAAGTCTGTAGTGTGTATGGCTTATTTTAATATAAATGAAATATAGTGCAAATGATTAAGATTCGCACAACTATATATTGATGAAGAATTCATATATCTAAAAGATTGAGGATCAATACATACATATATATATATATATATGAATGGAACTTAATTAATGTGGATCGAGCAGGAAGCAATTCAAGTTTGAGAGGATTAAATCAGAGTTGGGGCCGACGGGGGTGATGAAATAGAGGGAATAAATGGAAAACAAGCATCAATTTGGATGATGAAATTGTGGGAATAATTAAGCAATGGGAAAGGGACAAGTGGTGTGTAATATTATTTGAGAAAGGGAGGACCCAGGCCAGAAGAGATCAGTGGGTGAGGTGCATATATAGGAAAGGAGAAAGAGAGATGTTCGGTGAGTGGGTTGGGTTATGTGGTGCAAAGGCCATGAACGTGCACTCTCTCTCTCACACACACACATATATATATTTGAAAGAGGAACCATATATAACTCAGCCCCCACCTCTGCGGACGATGGTGAATAAATATAATTAAAGACGTACGACGTGCGTCAACTTTGGGCGATGCCTAATTTTTAGCTATCAATAATCTTATATATATCTTCAATTCCTAGGGGTTCTCCATCTTCATGCATGTATCTTTCAGTATTCAGTAAATTATATATGCAACTTGAATCAAAGACTTTTGGTGCCATGCCAAACTTAACCATGTAATTAATTATACAGTTAGGAAAAGAGGGACACAAAAGAGAGAGGCATGCATGGGTGATAAATGGAGGAGGAGGGGGGGCCAATATTAATCCAAAACACCTTTTTTAAAAAAAGAAAAAGAAAAATTTGGGGGGTGGGGGTGGAGCAGCAACGTAACACCAAATACAATACTCGATCACATCCATCCATCCATCTAACTTGGAATATAATATATGAAAGGTCGTCGTCTGCTCTCATCTCTTAGCTTCTTTCTTCCATCTTTTTTAAAAAACATGCACTTCACTTTGCCTGCGTTACAGTACTCCCCACTCCCCACTTTAATTTGATGCTTCCCTTTTATACTCCCATAACCTTCACAATTCTATGTTCCCCATCTCCATCCTCTATTCTTTTTTACCTTATTCCACTTCCTATCCTATCCACTATATATATATATATATATATATATTCCTCCCTACCTCATTCCCTCCCAATCATTTCTTACAATTCAAACAATTCTTTGTTTTCTTTTTCATAATAAAATTAAATGAGTTGAGTCTTTAGGGCTCATTATCAAGGTTAGTGATTGAATTATATTTTTATAGGATATTTCTTGATATATTTGGACAATATAGTTAATCACAATTTTTATACTTAAATTACATTTATTATGAGTGATTGTGATTAAAGATGTTTACAATATATTAAGTTTAAAAAGAGTAAAAATATTATATATTTCATGATTTACCTTAATTAGTTTATTTTTAAAATTTTACGATATTAAATATTTGGTTACTTTTCCCTTTCAGATCAATTTAAAAAATTAGGTCAAAAGAAAAGAATAAAGAGCTAGACTGATTTTTAAAAATAAGGAAGGGAGAGCCGCAACCAAAACCCATCCCCATCACCACCATCGTCTCTGCCTTCTTCCATAACACCACTGTCATCATCATTCTATCTCTTCCTTTCCATTCTGCATTTCCACCTTCAGCATCACCCACCGTGCATCACCATCTTCTTTGCTTTTCACCATCATCTAACCATCTTCATTTCTTCCTTCCTCTGCCTTCTGCCTTTCCCGTCAGCCACCATCAATCACCACCGTTTCTTTTCTGCACTACCAGGTTCACCTGCAATCTCCTTCATAATCCAACCATGGCTGTTAAGGCTTTATGGTTACAGTGCTGAACTTCATGTGTGGTTAGCATTTCAACTCTTGGAGATTAAGAATTTAGCTTGAGTTCCAAAGTTTCAATTGGAACTTTTTCTTAATTTTAGTTTCTTTATGAATTTCCTATTGTTATTGTAATTCCTCGATAAAACTAAAGGTAGTTTTAGTAGGATTTTATTATGAGTTATTTTGGACTCCATATTATATTATTGAGTTAAGATTGTTTATTTTGTGATTGGATTTTGATTATTGCAATTAGATTATTTTTATTTACATATGTCATATCAATTTATTAAAACTATGCTTGCTATGTGATTACTAATTTGTGTAGTTAATTTAGGTTAATTTTAGTGTCATGATTGTGCATTCATATTAGAGGAAACAATTTCATTAATAATATTCCTAAACAATAGCTATGAATGCGATTATAGGAGTAGTTATTAATTAGAGTGTTAAATCCAATGTGATCACTTGGGGTTTTTAATTAAGATTTAATGAATTTTGACTCCGATATTATTAGTGAATTAGGATGAATTAGGCTAGCTATTAAACCAATTTCTCAAAAGACTCATTCTTTCATATTCCATTCATTTATTATTTGAAAAGACAAAAAAATAGTAACTTTAAGATTTTAATTAAATTGCATTCTTCTTTTAATTATTATTTTGAAAATCCCAAAAACAATTTTCTCTTATTTTCATTAGCATAACATTTAGATTACTTATGAATTACCAAAAGGCTCATTGAAAAGAGAGAACGATTTTAAATTTACCTATACGCGATTCTTGATTAATTTTGACTGTAGACTGCAAGACTAACAAAAAAAAGTCCTCATAAGTGAGAGCACTTCTCTAAATTTAGAAAATGCATACATAAATATTTACAGGTCCACTAATAACATCATCGCATATCAATTCAATTAGACCAAAGTTTTTGCTTTAATTACTTCAATTGATCGATTGTTTGTTGAATAAAAAAAGGATCATAGCTGTGAAGCTTGCAATACTATATGAGAATCCTTGCTTTCTTTTCTTCCTTGATTTTTAATTTGCTAACTCTATGAATTTTCTTCCTAAAGATAACACGTAACTAGTCTTGTTACTCCGTGCACTCACTTGTACGGGATTTTTATTAAAGAAAATATCTGAACCAATAACTGCACTAACATAAATAAGACTAAAGGAATAATAAAGTAGTACTTATCTATTTTAATTTTATATAAAAATTGGTCACTACCATCGGTAATGACAGAAACTGTCACTTTATACGGGTGAGGTGGGAATTAAGATATGATAAGATAAATATATCTATGTTGTTTTTACAGAGATGGTCATAATTCACGTACGCGGATTGAATAATGATAATTCCAGCTCCAATAAGACAAAAGGTGCATACAATTCTTGGATGCTGAATCCACGCGCATTGTTTATTTTGTTACAGTGCCGTAATACATGTTTTAATTGTGAGTTGAACTCACCCAATTCTATAAATGGGCTAATTTAGATTTAGAAAAAGTAGAACCGTTTTAATGTAAGTGTTTTAGGCATGAACCCATATGATTCTAACTTGTGGCAGGTTGGCCCTACAGGTTCATGGGTTGACTCATATGATCTTTTTTTTTTTTGAAAAATAGCTACAAAATGCCAAGACCCAAGAGTTTAAAAGTAAGCTCAAAATCTTAACTTTTATATATGTTTTAAATTCATTTATAAGTTTAAATTTTGAATTTTAAAACTTAATTTGTATTTTATAACTTGTAAGTGAAAATCGGCTCATTCCTGATTTTTAAGAAGTGGACTTATTATTTTTTAGTTGTTATCAGCTTTTTATTTTTTTTATGGTTTGGTTCCGTAGGAAAAAAATTTAACATGCTTTTTTAAAAAAAAAATTTGAAAAACATGGGAAAAAAACGGGCTGGCCCGCCTAATCTGCCAACCCAACTAATATGGGTTGAGTTGGCAAAATATGAGTTTATATGGATACGGGTCTTTTAAGCTCAAACTCATATGATCCCAACTAATAGCGGGCTAATCTGAACTCGGTGATTCGTCTCATATTACCTGCTCTATTTTGTTATATAAATTTTACATTATCATTCAGTTCTCAAAACTTGGATGACGTCAAATAAAACAAGACTGTACATATATATAAATCAGTATAAATAAGAAAACGAAGGATTGGTTTTGTGTT
Source organism: Acacia concinna (assembly GCA_037177275.1). NCBI lineage: Eukaryota > Viridiplantae > Streptophyta > Magnoliopsida > Fabales > Fabaceae > Acacia > Acacia concinna. The sequence goes on along the minus strand of JBAGKO010000002.1, from coordinate 512,340 downwards.
TTGGGGAGTGGACAGTACGTGGAGTTGGTATAATATATATATGTGTGTGTGGCTTTGCATTGGATAATGCCAATGCGTCCCTGCTATTAATATCCCACTACGTACATGAAAGATTAATTAAGGAGCTGAGAGAGAAGTGGAATTTTGACCCCTGTTCTTGTAAATTGTTTTTGTTAACATGTACTACTCTAGGTAATTATTACACTTGTATTTTAGTTAGCCAATATAACGAGTGGTGTTTTGACTTTGGTGGAGTAGAGCGACAATAATTCGATGCTCATGCTATTAAGAAAAATAAAATGAAGTAGTGGTTTTGGTTTGTGATACAAAAGTGGAGAGGCTTTAATTAACGTCGGCACACACACACACATATATATATATATATTTGTGTGTGAAGTGGGCGTTGAAAACCGTGGGTGAGTGGGAACTATAGTCTCTCTATATATATATATATAAATAGATAAATATATAGGATATAGTCATAGGAGTAGGCAGTGCGCACTTTAATCGCTAGTGTGTCAGCCTTCCAAAAAGTCAAATTAAATGCCAAATCTCGTTTCTCATGCAATGTAATACTTCCTCGTGTCCTTATTCCTCCTACTGCTACTATTATTTTTATTATTATTATAAAGTATCAACTATTAATTCTCACACATTAATAAAATTAGTTAAAAGTTGTAAAATAAAACAAGAAAAATTGTATTTTGTGTAATTAACTCTATACAATGAAGTCTCTTTATATAAATTAGAAAAGGAAATAACTTAATCAATTATAATAAATGAGAATAATAGAAATTAATATAAGACTAGAAAAATTCCTAATTATATACAATCAAATCAATTATAATTAGAATTGATTTGATTTTCAATCACTAACACTTCCCCTTAAGTTGGAGTGATTATATCAGTTATGCCCAACTTGTCACACACATAGTTAATTCGTAAGCCAATAAGGGTTTTTGT
>JBAGKO010000002.1:495509-511277 GCA_037177275.1 Acacia concinna | reverse complement strand
TCCAGGTTTTAAGATCAATAGTAGGAGACATTAACACCTTCATCTCCTCATATAGTTGCTTATAGTCAAGAAAGAAGTCCTTTAGAGAGTAATCACCTTGCTGGGATCGATAGAACCCCTTACAAACTTTGTAGACACAAGCTGTATTACTCTGGCCAGAAAACACAAAGACAAGATAATCTATTAATTCTTTGACAGTATTGTAATGACTTGCAGATTGAGAGAATCTTTGGATCAATTGAGTTCTGGATCTTATAGAAAATTATGGAATATGCACAAGTCTACTCTAATATCTTGGTAGCCTCCTCTTCCTCAGATGTTAGATCCTTCGTTAGATGGGCTTCCTTCTCCATTCCAATTAGATAAGCTTGAATGGTCTTATTTCAGTCGTGGTAGTTAGTCCAATTCAACTTAACTAGAGTAAGAGCAGCCATTATAAGGGCCTCGGAACCAGATTTAGAACTTGCCATTACAAGCAGTAAAGAAACATATTACACCCAAAGAGCAATTACAGAGAAAGAACCAAAAACAATATAGAAAGATTACAGAAAACCAAAGATTGTTCTAAATTGAACCAAATACACCCAACACATAAATTTCGAATGGCAAAAGCAAATGCCTTGAAGATGTGTCTGGCCATTAACAGAGACTGAAACGAATAAAAACCGAGTGGACACAGATAAACCCTAATTGTTGAAAGGCTCTGAAGCCATGTAAGATGAGAAAAGAAAATTTGTATTTTATGTGATTAGCTCTGTACAATGAGGTCTTCTTATATAGACTAAGAAAGGAAACAACGTAATCAATTACAATAAATGAGAATAATGGAAATTAATACAATAATAGAAAAATTCTTAATTATATATAATCAAATCAATCATAATTATTATTGATTTGATTCTCAATCACTAACAAAAGTATTTAAGTTGTCCTAAAATTCAAGTGATTTTCAATATTATCCTTACTAACTACATCAAACTTAAATACCATATTAATTATCACTCTCTTCTACTACCCTTATTAAATATGGATAGACATGGAAAAATAAATATAATGCAATTATAAACTTGCAAGTGCCTTATAAAAAGGATCAAATATAATAGTTCGTTGATGTCTTATAATAATGACCATAGTGAGTATAAGGCACTAATTACCAATTCTCACAAACTAATAAAACTAATTAAAAGCATTTAAGTTGTCCTAAAATTCAAGTGATTTCCAATATTACCCTTACTAACTACACCAAACTCACATACCATACTCCTTCCGTCCCAAAATATAAGAGACAACTACCACTTTTACTCTGTCCCAAAATATAAGAGACATTTGAAGAATGTATTATACTTTAATTATTTTTTTTCCAATTTTGCCCTTATTCAATATCAATGTATTAATACTTGTATTGACCGTAGAAGTTATCCTTCCTAAGGATTGAAGAGAGGAGTAGGCAGAGAGAGAATGATGGGCTTTAATATGGGTATTCTCTCTCTTATTCCATCCCTCTTCATTAATAAGGGTATTTTAGTAAAAATGAGTAACAATTCTGATGTACTTATTATTCTTAACTGCTATCTTGAACCAAGAGATTCGGTTAAATGTTTATTATATTTTGAGATGGAGGGAGTATTAATTATCACTCTCTCTTACTACCCTTATTTAACAAGGGCTTACATGGAAAAGTAAATTTAATTCACCTTGAAAACTTATAGGTGCCTTATAAAAAAGACTAAATATAATGATTAGTTTGTGCTTTATGATAAGGATCAAAGGAATTACTTGGCTCTTGTCATTCATTTAATCCAACCTAATTAATAAAATATACATTGAATATGTGCTTGAGGATGAGGATGAGGATTTTCAGCTCAACTCTTGATTATTTTGAGCTCACAGACTGTTCTCAGGGTTTCAATATGTCATGAAAAACTCACGGGGTGTACGAGGATGGATGGGAAATGTCCAAGTATGTATGCTAAAGGTTTAGTTCAATTCCCATGTGTTTAGAGACGACAATGCAATATTTATTACTGTTAATTATGTTTGGTATGCTTTTTATATTTAATCAAACAAAAATAACAATGAAAAGTCTATAATATCTCCCAATCAAAAAAGGAAAAGGAAAAGGAAAAATCATTCCTTCCCAAATTTATTGTCTCCAAATGGTGGAAGCAGGTGGTGGACAGAAGGAGACAACTGAACAATTACCGAATTTTTAAGTCAGTGAGCAGTGATGAGTATTCATAAGAGGATTGAGATTGCCGAATTTTTTTTTTGTAAATATCATTATCATGCTAAACCTTATTACCAAACCAATGAGCAACTTCTTGTTAATACAGTTATTATTACATTATAAGCACGCAGTGGACATTGAACAAAACAAGGTTCTAAGTCTCTCCCTCTCCCCACAAACCCATATGAATTTTGAGGAATAAGGCTGCTAGTGGGCATACCACTACGAAGAGTAAATGTGTGATCAATCCCTTTGCACCCTAAATTTTATAATACAATTTTAGTATTGGCCATGAAATCCTTTCTATATATAATTATAGGGATCGAAGCCTAACTAAATGTTTAAAAAACTCAGGAAAGGGTCACTTGTGCTAAAGCCCATATCTTCCAACGCGAGGCTTTTTACTCAGAGAGTAAATAAATGCCTTCAATTTCAAGTGGTTTCCTTGAATCATATGGGATCCACATCCTTGGGCGGAATATTCCATTTTATTGGTAGAGCCCAATGGTGCGATAAATTTGTTTAGGCTCAGATTTATCATCAGTCCCCTCTTAGCCCAAGTTCATTTAATATCATCACTTTATAAATTGAGGCCAATCCTTGGAATGAAGGGAGGGAAGAGAAAGTGCGCAAAGGGAAAATAGTTTGGGGTAAGATTTTTTTAAAAAAATAGAGAAGTTGTGTTAAAAGTTTTTAATTAACTATTTTTACTCTTTTATCCGACAAGTTCTCTTTACTAATATTTTTTAGCCCAAAATTTCAAAACCTTTAAATCAAACTCAAAATATTTTCCAACCCCTCCATTCCAAATTTTTGCACCAAACACCACTTAAGGTTTATATCCAGAAGTATACATCTAGTATCTTAAACCAACATTATCTCGTTATAGTACTAGTGCGTAATTGCATTTAGTGCATCACACGATCCATATACGCATGCATACACAAAGAACTTATAAGCAAGATCCTCATTTTGAATTAAAAAAAAAACACAAGTTATATAAAAATAACAAAATGAGGCGTGTCAAAGAGAATAAAAATATGGCAAGGATGCAGTGAGATCGATGCAGGGGGAGAGAGTATGAGTATTGTATTACAGCAGTAAGCCCAAGGGAATATTCATCGGCATATATAATTAAGTAGGACAGATTCAAGAAGCTTAGTTTAATTCAGACATATATATAAATAGGTGACAATAATGAATTGGAATAATAATAATAACATAGAGTGAGCTGATATGAGAAGGTTACGTGGAGATAGAGATAGAGAGTTTTCTGAGGAGGAGGACATAGTTGATGGGGTTGATGGGCTGTTGGGCGATTTCTTGATCGACGAGGGAGGCGAAGATGTGAAATAAAGGGTCTAAGATGGAGTGTCCGAAATGAGAGGAAATCATGGACTGTTGGATTGCCCTAATTGCTTTAGCAAGTACAGTGCCATAAGAGGCCTTCCCTATCCCGCTTGTCTCTATCTCTGATATCTCTATCCTCTCTAACTCAAACGACCCTTCCTTCTTTACTTGTTCTTCTATCTCTTCCTTCCACGCTGCGTAGAAATGCACATCATACGAATCCACCTTCTCCTCTTCTACTTCTCCCTTCATATATACGTGAATGTGTGTGTATATATATATCATCACTGGTTATCACCCACACGCACAAACAAACAACCAAGCAAGCAAGCAAACAACCACAACCACAACGTAATGCCATATTATTCATGATATGATTTGCTTAAAAAGTCATTCTTTTCTGTATCATTTCCATTTACACTTTCTCATAAATGCACCCTTTACAGTAACACATTACTTTTTCTTATCCTAAAATGTCATCTCCAGACGTTACCCGGACCCAACGGATCATCATTTATAACATCCGTACTTACAATCAAAGGATACAAGTATTTTAATCTTGTAAACAAACTATAATGCGTAAAATCGGGAGCCTCACCAATTCTGTTTTCTTCAATCCAAAAAATTAAAAAAAAAAAAGATCTTGCTTCATGAAAACTATTTTAAATACAAAATTATTAGAGGGCCATTAGCAAATTTTCATTAACAGTTTAAAAACATATGAATATGTTATGGATGTTGATTTATTTAATGATAATAAACAAAGATTCCGAATTTTCTGTTAGTTAATTACCATACTAATTTTTCTTGATCGTAGACATTGTAGAGGATATATAATTACTATACTATAAGCCTATAATTTAACTTCAAAGGGGAAGAGAAGTGACACGCAGTAACCCAGTTTAAAGATACCAAATTATACCAAAGGTATTGTACCTTAATGATATGAATTATAAGTGGGAGGTTACAAGATCAATTAATCTCACTTATAACTCAGGCTGTTAGTTCTTATCCTTCCAAAAAAAACATAAAAATGCCAAATTATCAACATAGGGCAGTAGTAGTCCTACCTTGGAGACTAAAACGGAAAACGAACGAGTGAGAATTTCCCACAATAAAGAGTTGCCTCTGTCAACATGTCGAGGCCCTCTTCTTCCCAGAAAGATGAGCATCATTCTTCCTCCATCTACCACTTCCTCAGACCTTGATCTCAGGAACAACGAAAAGTCCTCCTGGAATTGCCTGTAGTACGCTTCAGCCACCACCTCAGGGCTCCTTTCTGTAATGTAAACACTTCCCTTGTTCACCGGCCTCTCCTTCTCGTCATAAAGCCCTTCAGGAACCTTCATAAAAGAAACCAATAATATAGTTACTATTTAACCCTGATCTCTTAAAGACTATTTGTGTGTGGTGTTGATGAGTTTGCTCTCGGCTTAGTTACCCTGGAAAGCCAGTGAAGGCAGTGAGAGGAGTGGACAAAATGGAGGCAAGTGTTGGGGAAGAGTCTTCCATAGAAGGAACCAGGGTAAGCTCCTATGAGAATGAGAGGATCGGACTCAATAATGTTTTTGAGTGAGGTGTGGAAGTCTGGGAGGGCCTTAAAGATTGAGTTGAAATCATTTGTAGGGAGATCGTTGAGGTAAACCCTGAACTCAGAAAGTGAAGGCTGAGAAATGTTGTGGTCTGTGATGATTCTTTGGATGGCTCCGAAGATGTCTTTGATGAATGAAAGGGTGTTGGGTCCAGAGGAACAGCCCAAGTCAGCGATTCCGAAGCTGTTAGGAGTGGTTGCAAGGTAAGCACTTTCAAGTGTATCCATGATGATGTGCTTCACCTTATCAGATGCCTTCTTCTGTCAAATTTCAAAGTGAAGCTGAGAACTCTTGGAGGAATAATTCATGAAAACCATTAAAGAAAAAACAGAAAGAAACAAAGGGATTAGGGAACCTGAAGTGAGGAGTTTTTTGCGTAGCTAGTGTTGCCATTTCCTCCAGTCATGAAGAACACTTTTTGTGGATCCATATATTTCTTCTGCTAGCTGTTGTATTCAGTGAAGAGTGGTCTGCTTAATTTCAATGATTCAGCCTTCTGGTTTTTCCTCTTTACCCTGCTCTCTCCTGTTTACAATAACAATATATATATATATATATATCTAGTTTTGCTTCAAATGTTAAAATCTAGCTACCAATGGCAAAAATAAAATAAAATAAAATAAATAATCTAGCTGCCAAAACCCACACACACACACACATATATATATATATTGTATTTACCTTCAGTCTAGTTCTTTCATAGTACTTCTCATGTGTTTTTAAATGTCAAAGTTTACTTTTAGAATATACTCTACCATTATCCATGTTAAGGAAAACTGTGGTTCTTGTGTATATACATAGAGTGGGTTTTTGTATTTTTGGAGGAAATGGAATTGGTTGCTTTTGCTAAAATAATAAATCTTTTGATGCGAGAAGTTTACAGAATGCTTTAAGATAAGAAAGTGAAAGATATAGTAAGATTTTGAATTGAATTTTATTGTATACTCTTGTTTATGTTAGTATAATTGATCAGAATAATGCATGATTGAGATCCTCTGCAACAATATACACAAAGAAAAAGACACAAGAGATAAGACTGTACTGTTGGCATTTTCATATGCATCTTTAGTTTGGGCAATTAAATTAGTATTAATGTCTTAACTTGAGATTAAATATTTATAATTTCTGACAATTGCGAGTATCCCATTATAATTACTTAATTAGCCACAAGACAACGGATCAGGTTGCTTGCAAATTCAAAGCCGTCTGTCTAGTTGTCTCAACTCATGACTTTATCTATATATGGGGCCTCCTCTTTCAATGATTATGTCCATACATGACTTCATCCTTTTTAATACATAACGAAATAGAGCCTTCAAATTCTCTCTCCGGACCACAATCTATACGTCTTTTTCCTTTTTTCTATGGAGGCGATAGTCAACAAATCACTTGTACGATGGATAATTGTATTTTATTTCCTAACAAATGAGAGTATCAAACAAATGAGATGCCATGGCGAATTCAGACAAATCCCAATGAGCCACTAGTCTTCCCTCTACTAGTTATTTAATTTTACCCTTAAAAAAAGTGGATAATAAGTTTTGTTTCAGGAAAAACTACTAAGATTCCAATCACAGAACGTAATTATGAAAAAAAAAATCCAATAACAAGTAAACAATATATAATGACAAGTTTTAGAACAGGAAATGATATTATGTTTATGTGTGTTAATAGGACTTTTTGGTTATTACCTTTTTCTCCAATCTCATAGTGATTTTCCCTTTATTTTAATGGTTCATATCAGCCAGGGGTGTTGTGCACTCGTGCGTGGTTGGAGTTTTGGTTGATAAAAGGTTCTGTTTTTTGTTACATGGTAAGTTGTTATGGTGAGGCAATCAAACTTGGGCCGTAAAACAAAAGAATGTTGGGCTTCTAAAATGGCCATATGTAGTAATGGACCTAAGTCACATTCACCTTATGGGAAGACACAATGATTACCAAAAAAACGTTGGCAATTGGATCTGTTTAAAAATCATTAAAAGTCAAATCCCGTTTGCAATATTATGAATTGATTTAGTTGCTTTTATAAAAGAATTAAATGAACAGATTAATTGGATTGTGATAGGTTGTTACTTGTTGGTAGTATTACTCCTGCTGTCTTTAATATAACATATACTTTTTGAAGTTCATTTTAGTTTTAAATATAATATATATTTTTCATATTTATTAATTTTTTTTTCTAATATGCTCTCATTAATACCCTTCAACAATATAATAATGAAAGAGAGGAGAGAATGAGATATTTGTGGAAGATGACTAGAATATTTTAAGAAATATATGTCATACTCCCTTTAGTCCTTTTTATATAAGCCACTTTTATCTTAATGATGGAAAATGAACTGATAGTTAAGATTAGTTAAAAACAATAAATGTGTAAAATGTGTCATGTATTTTATATGCCCTGTATTTATGAAAAAGATAGGAGTGAGAACGAGTACAAAATATGAGAGAGAATGAGTAATAAATGACTAAATGAAAGAGAATTAGTGGTGAGGAAATGATAATTAATTTAAAGGTATTTATTTAATAGGGAAATAAAAGAAAAAAGTCATTTAAATTTTGAGACAAAAAAAGTTGTTTATATTAAAGACAAGCTCAAGATAGAAAAAATTGTTTATAAAAAAGATAGGAGGGAATATTAACTAACTTAATTAATCTAATCGAATCATATAAATATGTTTTGTATTAAATATTAGAGAGAATACTTTAACCTTGTAAGGCAAACTCCTACACAATATTATATATTTTGGTTGGGGCCACCAAAAGATAAACTATATACAAGGCAATGAGAAAGGCATAACATACTTTAACTCAGGGCATGTTTGGCTGTGACTTATGAAAAGTAATTTATTTGGCTTATGTGACTTTTGATAAGTAACTTATTAGAAGTCAATTGTGTTTGGATTGGAGATAAAAAAATGACTTATTGGGAGTAGAAGAAGTTACTTGTGTTTGGATTGAGAGTAAAAACAGTGACTTATGAGAGAGAGAGAAAGTAACTTCTTTTGAGAAGTCACTTTTTTTGACTTAATAAAAAAAGCTCATTTTCTTCATAAATCCATACTAAATAGTCTCATTCCACAAGCTATTTTTTTCTTCACTACAGGACAAAAAAGCTACCCCACCGCCCATACCAAATAGCCCTCAATTGGTCGGTTGATCTTCAAGGAATCACGAGGGTGAGAAAAAGCTGTTATGCTCTCCAAACGTGCTTTTAAAATGCTAATAGGATTTTACTTGATTCCTTTAGATTATTATTTATAGCCGGTTTGGTTCAATTACATAGGAGGTGATTACATGTAATATTGATATAATATGTTGATTACAATGTTTAGTTGGGCTTACGTAATGTAAACTAGATTACAAAATGTAATCCTAATTACTTCATTTAATGTAATGATATTACATTGCTAGGAGTCATTAATGGAAGTGAAAAAGAGCATATTGCCATTATAATTTTTCAATTTAACCAAAGTGTCAATCCATAAATGTTTTTAAATATTAAATAATTACTATCATTAAATATTAAAAATATTAAGTAATTATATAATATTTTTTTAAAAAATTTCCCGAATAAAAAAATTTCAAAAAAAAAAATTCCATTATTAAAAATATTAAAATATCACATTAAATAATATTCTCACCATTAAATATTAAAAAATTGCTATGAACCCAACTTGTATCTGGCATAATATTTCCCCATTAAATATTAAAAATTATTATAAACTTGATGTATAGCATAAATTGAAAAAATTACCATAAACTCAAGGTGTACATTATACATATAATGTAGATAGGGATAATTTTGTCTCTGATTGTATTATTCTCATATATTTTCATGTGAGATGTAATCCAATTAAATGTTTTTATATATATGTATAATCTTTATTTAATGACGAATCAAATAAATTTATAGAATTATCATTATATTACATTTTATTATATTACTTTCGAACCAAACAGGTGCTTAATGGTTTCTTACGTAATAACTATAAGAGGAAATTAGAATGAGAGAAATTTAAGGGATTAACCCATTCAATTCCCAGTCTAATGTTGTGAGCATCAAGCATTAACGGAATCAACACATGGAGATGGGGGACCACAATATGATCCAACAACCGTACTAATGTAGGCATGTAGGACTTTGTGACAACATTTTTGCTATCAGTTACTCATTCTAATCCTAATTATAAAGGTATGTTGATTTTTTTAAGAATCTTAAGAAAGCTAATTATATTACTTTAAGAAATTAAAATTTGTCGTTTTTCTTCAAATTATGTTATTTAACTTATGAACTAATATATAATGTAATAAAACACAATATATGATATGATTAAATAATATAATTAGTTTTCTTACAAATTTTTAGGATTCTCTAAAAAGGTCAACAGCTCTTATAATTAGGATAGGAGGAAGTAGAATGATAACTAAACATAGAAACGGGAAATAGAATTAAAGAAATGGACCCCACACATTTTTTCTAGGGAAAATTTAAAAAAAAAGATAAGTGAAATAGAGAAATCTCAATTCAGTATAATGAAATCGGAAAAAATCAAATCAGTCTTTTTTGTACTTTTTTTGGGTAATTATGAAAATGCCACTTAATTTTTCACAACACCAGTATCGTAATTCACAATACGAGTATCTAAATTAACAACATCAGGTACTACAAATTTACATTGTGAGTTGTTTGTGCTGATGTTGTTAATTTAGATACTCGTGTTGCGAAAAATTCAGTGGCATTTTTGTAATTACCCAAAAAAGTACAAAAACAGACTGATTTAGGATTTTTCGATTTCATTGTACTAAATTGGGGTTTCTCTATTTCATTCATCTTGTTTTTAAATTTTCCCTTTTTTCTATCATTCCTTTTCAAACTGCAGTGCAAACATGTGCTTCCTCTGGTTTATTGCTTCTTCGTGTATCACTCTCTCCAATTAATCCACAGTAGAAGACATGAACCAATAAATGTTAGTCAAATCATTTAATATGTTTTAGATTTATAAATTTTACTTATGTTATTCTTAATAAAGAATGTGATTTTTAAATATACATTTATTATCTGTAAAAGTGTAGCCTCTTCCTTAATTATTTTGTTACCCTCTTATATTTTGGACCTAAAATATGTACTTATTATTCTTTTAGATTGACCTTAGTATAAGTCTTCTCTAACTATCTCACCAAAAATATTTAGACGAAGCTAATTTATTAGTTGTCTAATAAGCAATGAAACTTTTTTTCCAATACTCATATTTAATTGTATAAAGGAACACTACATTAAATTTTAAGTTTTCTCTTGCTAAATTGTAATAGGGAATTTTTGGAAAAGTAGTTATCAATAACTCACCAACCGACTTATATCATAGATTAATAACTTCTTCTATAAGGCGCCCCATATTTTCCCTAGGAATAAATACCTTTTTAATAGGGAAAGTGAGGAAAAAATATCATTTGAATTTAAATATTAAAAACCTCAAAAAGCCTATTGAATAAAAGAAATGATAGAGAATTACTTTGGTATCAATATGAGTTTTTTAAAGTCAGATCAAGGATCGTGAGTTTTATAATTCATTTTACCATTTTAATTATTTTTTATCAATTATGTCAAAACTAACGCAAAAGCATCGAACTTGTTATTGACATTATCATTTCAGTTATTTCTTTTATCAATTATATCAAAACACACAAACATCAAATTTGTTATTTACATTACAAGTTTTGTCCTTCACGTTATCATTTTAGTTCTTTCCGAACTTAAAAAATCTATATTGGTACAAAAGTATTTCTTCGTCATTTCCCTTATTCAATAGGTTTTTGGAGTTTTTAATATTTAAATGGTATTTTTTAGTTATTTTCCCTTTTTAATATACCCAAATTCTTATTTCATTAGTTTCTTATACATATTCATACTATTCTTCCAACGCACATCAAATCATTTGTGGACGGACGTACGTGGTTAAACTGATGAAGCACCTTGCTAGCATTGGCCACTTGAGTTTGCGCGTCCCTTGAGCTTGATAAAGTGACAAAATGAGATTTGTTAAAGAGAATAAAAGTAAAATAAAATCATTTAAAAAATGCTGAAAATACATGTGATCGACCTTCGTTGAACTCTCCAATTAAACAACATGGCGAGCATGAATGAGTCTCGCGATTCCTAGATTTATTAATTGATAATGACAGCTTAATTATGAAAGTGACCTCATGATAGCACTCATCAAAATGAAGTCTAACTAATGACGTGTTTAAATTGCTAATTAAGTACGGCGTTGATTGTTAAGTTCCAAAATATTTCAAATCGCTAGCTCTACTAAATTGACATGCTCGATCTTGTGATTGTATGAAATGGGTCATTCTCAGGCAAATCAAGTAGACTTATCTTAACAATTGTTGCCAACTCAAACTCCATCCATCATCTTTTTCTTTACATTATAATTTAACTCTAATGATTATTGATTAATAGTACTCCACCGGTCCTACAAATAAGAATCCAATAATCTATTGAAATATATAATTAATGCCTTGATGGAAAACTCTTTCATTTTTACAAAATAATCGAAAGAACTTAAGAGAAAATTTCAGAAAAATACATTCGAAATAAAGAAAAGACAAATCAGAATAACAAAATCAAAAATCCTAAATCATTCCATTTGTACCTTCTTTTTCTATAATTACGAAAGTGTCACTGAATTTTTAACAACACGAGTATATTAATTCACAACAAGAGTATTTCAATTAACAACACTAAAAGCATTTGGTACTACATATTTTTGCTGTGAATTATTTGTGCTGGTCTTATTAATTGATATACTTTTGTTGTAAATTAAGATATTCGTGTTGTTAAAAATTTAGTGGCACTTTCGTAATTACAGAAAAAGAAGGTACAATTAGACTAATTTGGGATTTTTAATTTCGTTGTTCTGATTTGTCTTTTTCTTATTTTGAATGTCTTTTTCTAAAATTTTTCCAAGAACTTATGAGGGACAATTGTGAATTTAAGAAATAAAGTAAACTAAGGTATTATATTTAACATTAAGACAAATTCTTCTCCTAGCTTTTACATTTGGAAGTAAAAAGAATATAGTATTAAACAACAGCACTATCACAGGTTTTACATATAAAATATGTTGAATTAGGTGAATTCTTAGAAAAACTTGATGGAATGTGAAAAATGTTAAGAGTAAAAATATAGATGTACATATCTACTTATATTAAATTTATTACTAGTTTATTTATCTTATGCATCCAAAAAAAATATCATTCTTTTAATATAATTTGTGTAATATTTATATAGAATCCACAGATAAGAATTGTAAGAGATCGAAGTCTTCATCAAGAAGAAGCTGCTTCCATCTGGCGTGGTTCATGGCACATATACTTCGTTTCGTCAAATCCACATCTCGTTTGGACGACTACCGCAATTCGTTTGGACGACTACCAGTGTGTTTGGGAGGCCCTCGTGGGATTGACGAAGAAGCAAAGCAAATACAAAAACAAAATAAAACGTGTTTGGTTCACTGATTTGGTTCATCATAAACAGTAACAAATTGGATTAGATCGCAGAAGCAACAATTGTATTACTTTTGACTAGGGTAAAAAAAATCGGACCGGGCAACGAACCAGTCACGGTATAGGTTCAAAGTTTAAAGGGTTTAAACAGGTTGGATCGGGGTTAAACCGGCCATATTAAAATATTATAATTTAATTGATAATAACAAAATAACACTATATATATGCATGAAAATTTAAAAAAATATAAGTATAATTTATATAATAAATTTCATTTTTTAGTATAGTTGGTTAAATTTCAAATTTTAAAATTTTGATAAAAATTTTAAATTTCAAATTCAAAAAATTATTTTATGATAAAATGATTTATTTTAAATCCTAGATCTGAAGCCATATGTCCAATCTCCCTTACCCGTACGCATATCATGAGGCTCCAACCCACATATCACAGTGTGCACAGTTTTTATTCTTGCAAGTTGAAGCCATATGTCTAATCTCTAGCGCCTTCCTTCTCATCTTGAAAGTTGAAGTTGTCCTCTCTTCATTCTCTTCTTGAAAATTGAAGCCGTCCCTTTTACTCATGGCCACAAGAGTAGCTTCTTCCCTTCTTCCCTTTTTGTAATTTGCCTTCGAAATCTTGGTCCTTTTTCTCAACTTTTGTTCTCTCAGGAGAGGCGACGGCGGTGAAGCATGGAGGTGGGGCCATGGCAAATCTCCCCCTCTATTTTCCTTCTCTTCTTCTAATCTTCTTCTCCTTTCTTAATTGTCCAGACAGCAAAGCGCATGGATCGTGGTTGCTCAAGCAACCTTTCATCGCTGTTCATTGTTGAATCAAACTCATTTTTTTGTCTTTTTACATATTGACTCAGGCAAACCACCTGACTCGACGATTTGCCTGAGTCAACTCCGTCCCTAGTTCAGTTATCGAACCAGACCAGACTGTGGTTCGGTTCACCGGTTGGACTGGCTAGTCCGGTCCGGTTTTAAGTTCAATGCTTTTGACACCGATTCACTGTTCATGATAGTGAATGGGCATTGTTTACTTTTGTTTTCCTAATATAATTTACTCATTTTAGTCTTAATTATAAGACCTAGTTAACTTTTTAAAAAACCCTAAGAAAGCTAATTACCTTATTTTAATGTATTAAAATTTATCATTTTTTAAAACTATTTTTACTTATAAATTAATATATAATATGATAAAATATAACATATGATATAATTAAGTAACATATTTTACTTATTTCACTTGTCTAAAAAAATTAATTGGGTCTTATAATTATGACCGAATGTACTATAAATGTCATACTATATTTACATGTAATAAGACTCCCTCTAATCCTAATTATAAAGACCCATTTGATTTTTTTTGAAGAAATTAAGTAAGTTAAAAGAGTCAACTAGATCTTATAATTAGAACTGAAGAAAGTATAAATATCACATATCCTTTACATATAATAAGGCTCCCTCTGGTCCTAATTATAAGACCCAATAATTTTTTTGGAGAAATTAAGGAAACCAAAAAAGTCAACTAGGTCTTCTAATTAAGATCGGAAGTAGTATAAATATCACAGTATATTTACAAAATTTAAAAGACCCATCAAAAGTTATTTTTACAAAATTTCAACTAAACAAGTTTTATTTTTGTACAAGTAACTTATAAGTAACTTCTACAATCTTTTTTCCAAACACAAATTAAATTATACAATCTTACTTTTATCCAATCTTACTTTTCCAAAAATATTGGCTGCAGCATTTAATCCAAACACACCTACCACAATTCCACAGTAGTACATTAGCTAGAATAAGTCCAATACACAGTACAATAATGTGGTTGAATATTAAACACACATTGATATTTATACGCACATACATATAGAATTACTATTTGTCAAACAAAAGAATAGACTTATTATTTAGGAAAATGTACAAATTTAGAAATAAACAATATAGCTATAAGGTGTAAATTTGACGATAAACAATATCATTATAAGAATTCATAAAAATTATATATTTTCAGTGAAAAAAGTAAATATAGACAATTTATTTGATAGCAAATATAACAATAACATCAAACATAGTTAACTTTTGATACTTTTTGTATTGTGAATTCTATTAATATTCTCCCTCTATTATTTTAATAAGAAAATGTCACTTAGACCCTATTAAAACAATTTTATTTCAATTAACCTCAAAAGATTTTGAAATTTTGTCAACACTTCCCTGGATTAAAATGGAATTAACCTTTTTTTTAGTAAAAAGACAGTAATGCTTTTACTTTATTTTTTTTATAAGAGATTTGCAAGATAAATATGGGTGTTTTAAAGACAAATAAATTAAGTTTTTCATTGAAATGACAATATACCCTTACTTTATTTTTTTCATAAAAGTATTTATATGATAAATATAACTATTTTTGAAATAAATATACTTACAAGACAAACTTATGAATGGCCAAATTTTTTTAACCCCTTGGTCATTCACATGCTTATTTTGTAAATATATTTATATATTTTAAAATGCCCATATTTTTGTAATAAATGCTCTTACGGGAGGGGGGAGGGGAGAGATTTATTGTCTTTTATTGACATAACTTATCATTTTGACCCAAAGGATATTGCAAAATTTTAGAACTTTTTTGGGATTAACTGATATAAATTTGTTTCCATGTGGTCTAAGTGGTATTTTTCTATTAAAAAATATTAAAAATAATAGAGAGAATATTGATGGGACCCACAATATAAAAAGTAACAAAAGTTAATTTTATTTAGCAGTGTTGTTATATTTGTTCTCAAATAAATTTTTAATGTCTTTTCCTACATAAAAAAATATGTATTTCTTATGGCTGCTCATAATCATATTGTTCATTAATAAATTTGCACATTTGTCCTTTTATTTATTTATTAGTTTCTTGACTAGTAGAAGTTGTTTTATATATTTTGGTTAATACTTTTATATCATGTATTGATATAGATTATACTCTCTTTGGTCCTAAATATAAGACTCATTTAACTTTTTTTTGAAGATATTAAGGAAGGTAAATAATTTACTTAACTATATCATATATAGTGTATTATTATATTATATATA
>JBAGKO010000002.1:479345-491414 GCA_037177275.1 Acacia concinna | reverse complement strand
ATATGAATCTTATTAAAAAGAAGTTTGAAAAGAAAGATATGGTCTTGGGAATATGAATGGGTTGGATTTTTATTTTAGTTTTAATTTTAATTTTAATTATGATTCTATGAGAGAATTTAAAAGTATAATTAAAGGAGATTTAGTGATTTTAAATTTATATTTTAATTAAGGAGCAAATATCATTTCCCTTAAATCATTTTTTATAATTTCTCCTTTGCTAAGACATCTTCTATTTCAATTGTAAAGGGGTATTTTTAAAAAAGAAAAAAATTTTATAGGTAGAGCATCCTTTATATATATATATATGTCAATTATAGGATAGAGAAATATTTTTGAAGATCTCACTCTTCCCTTTTACCTATATTTATGTTAATTTTTGTGGTTGAAATATTATTGTTATAGAGAAAAATTAATAAAATAAATATATAATAAATCATTGTATGAACAAATTATAATAATTAAAATTGGAAAAAAATAATGACAAAAATATAAAGGGGCTAAATTACCTTGAACGCAAAATTGAAGACAAAACTATATTATAACAATAGAAAATTTATCAGATGTTACGGCATAGTCAGAAAAACAATAAGGAAGGTCACACTAAATTTGTTATAAGATTAAATCTTTATTCCTTGATCCATTTGTGTTAATACATGTAATTATAAGAATTTTAGTTTAAATGCTATGGATTGATAAGTCTTTTGTAGTGTCAAATATCAAAATACAATTGAGTTTGCTTTCAATTTTCCCTTCATTTTGTATGTGAGGTTATGGCACTTACAAAATTATAGTAGGATGTAAGAAAGTCAAAGAGGGAGGGAAGGAGAGGTGCAGTTGGAGTTTTGCTCCAGGGACATAAATGTGGTGGCGGACTTGCTTGCTTCTAATGTGTGGACTATGGAATCAGATTTTGTTTTCTAAACCCTTCTCTTTTCTTTGCACAAGGGATATAATTGAAAAATAAGCTAAATTTACATATTCTATATTGAGGATTTGTTGATTTTACCAACTTAATATAGGATTTGAGTAATTCAAACGTCTTTATATAAAATTTTTTCTAGAGTTTTATAGCTAGCGTGAATTTAAATAAAACATGACTCGATTTTGTAAAATAAGAATGTAAAATCAGTAAATTTAGAGAGTCAATTCGCGAATTTAACAAAAATGTCTAATTCACACAACCACACCCCACAAAGACACAAATTCATAAAATCTTCAATAGCATAATATAAATTAAAATAGTACTGACCAGTCAAATAAATAAAAAATAACATTGCTGGGAAACAATTAAATATAAATATGAAAATATGATGATAAAACTTCATGTGGATTGACTGGCACAATATATTGCCATTTTTTTAATAATTTTTTTATATAGCTGAATATTGTATATAAAAAAGAATGTTGCCTATAATTAATGTTTGGAAAGAAATATAAGAATAAGAATAAATGAAGTCATATAGTACTTCTCATGAATTAATTGATAGAACAAATAATAGAGTTATGTTTTTAAATTTTTTATTTTAATAATTATGGGATATGGATGTAATTTAACCAAAATTTTAAATTCTTAAATAGAACGCATAACTTGATATATAATTTATTAAGTTTAGTAACTCAAATTAGAATTTAGGTAATTCAATTGTCTTTTATACGTAATTTTTGCCATTACATTACTTAACTATATAATATATTGTATTTTATTATATTATATATTAGTTATAAGTCAAACAATATAGTTTGAAGAAAAATAATAAATTAATATTTTAAAATAATATAAATAGGTTTTATAAATTTTTTTTTAAAATCAACTAATTTTTATAATTAAAATTAAATATAGTAGTAATTTACCCGCGACCTACGTTTAGAAAGAGACGTAGGAAACTTGTCAAAAGAAGAGACGTAGGAACTCATCGGAAAAAAAGAATAAAAGAAAGAGGGGTACGACTGTAGGAGGAGCATGCACCATGAAATTCATAGGTCAGTGGAACAAAGCGACAAAATGAGGTTTGTTGAAGGAAATAAAATATGGTAAATGGGTTAATTTTGCAAACGTTAGAGAATCCGAACCTTGATTACCTCAATACTGCTTACCTCATTCCCGTTACATACGGAGTGATGTGTGACAAGTTATAACCATCATTTGTGCGGGACACTAATTTCTAATTATAAAATTTAATTAATTTTTTTTAGAGTGATTAAACAAAATAAACAAGTTATCTAATTATCATAAGATGCTGTATTTTCTTTGCTGTACTGAATTGACTAGTCCGCGTTCAATGATTTATTTTTTTTAATTAAGTGACAAATGATATTTTTGAATTTACCAACAGTGATCAACTGTGATATTATTTTAATTAATTAATTTATTTTTTTTAAAAAATAAATTATACTCAGACAGGCGGTCATAGATTATTTATTAATGTTGAAAGTGGAGTAAGGCATGGGGCCCGTGGAATCACATCTACGATCTATCTGCCGTTTAACGTGAACCTCAACTTTAATTATCATGAGATGCTGTATTTTTTTTGCTGTACTGAACTGATTAGTCCGCGTTCAATGATTTTTTTTTTTAATTAAGTGATAAATGATATACTTGAATTTATCAACAGTGATCAACCGTGATATTCATAGAAGAAATCAAAAGATCTAATGTCAACTGAAGTCAATTAACATTATATTTGAATATCGAGTCAGAGGGGAATCATAATTTTTAGCTCTATATTCAGAATCATATTTATAAAAAAATCAGCACATCTCATTATTTCTATCAACATAAATATTCTGGATATTCCAATCAGAAAAAATGAAAGTTGGTGCTTTCAATGATTGTCAACCCACAAAAATATGTATATAATGAATTTTATTAGGGAAATTTACAATGAGGTCTCAAATAAGAGACTTTATGTCAAACAGGTCCCGTGAAATCGCGTATTTACAGTCAGGTCCCAGAGTTGTAAATTTCCGTTGCTGCAGTAGCGCAATTAACAATTCCGGGGTTATTAATTGGGACTTGACAATAATAAATTTCTGAAATTTAGGACCTGACTGTAAATACGCGATTTCACGGGACCTAGTTGACGTAAAGTCCCTTATTTGGGACCTCATTGTAAATTTTTCATTTTATTATTATTAGCAAAATGATTAAAGCGCCAACACATCAATATATTTTGTCTTCTTTCCCGCGCCAAAGGGCTGGACCATCCATAAATAGATTGCTCAAAAAACACAAAAGCCACACAATCGATCGAGAGATTGAGAAATCATATATACAAATTAAGAGAATCATCGTCAATCAGAGAGAAATATCAAGATACTAAGAATACATTATGGAGGTGACTCAAGTGCTGCACATGAATGGGGGAGTTGGAGATGCAAGCTATGCAAACAATTCCTTAGTTCAGGTTTGATCATCTTCTTTAATATATATTTGCTTCAATTCGGAGAAAATAACTAAACTGATTAAATTAAATTAAAGCAGCTAGCATATATAAAACTGAAAACTAGTGTTTTTTGGTAATGGTAAACAGCAAAAGGTGCTGACGCTGACAAAGCCGATTCGAGAGGATGCCATAACCAAATTGTACCGCAAAATGATCCCGGAAAGCCTAGTGATTGCAGACCTGGGCTGCTCTTCTGGTCCCAACACTTTCTTTGTGGTTTCAGAAGTAATCAAAACAGTGGAGAAGCTTTGCCGAGAGCTGAAATGTCAGGCTCCGGAATACCAGGTGTTCTTGAATGATCTTCCAGGCAATGACTTCAACAACATCTTCAGGTCCCTTGCTAACTTCAAGGACAAACTCAGCCATGACGCTCTTTCTGGGGTTGGTTCTTGCTTCTTATCTGGCATCCCTGGTTCCTTCTATGGCAGGCTTTTCCCTTCAAAAAGTCTCCATTTTGTCCATGCCTCTTACAGCCTTCAATGGCTCTCTCAGGTATGCATATATATGTTTGATCTTCGATTGTTAGGCTGATCTAATTTCTCCTCTTAATTATTAAATTGTAAACAATGTTATATAGAACGAAATTTTGATTGCTGATATATATATGATTGAATAATGCATTAAATAGGTTCCTGAGGGAGTGGAGAACAATAAGGGAAACATATATATGGCAAGCACAAGCCCCTCCAGTGTGTTGAAGGCTTATTACCAACAGTTTCAAAACGATTTCTCGTTCTTTCTGGAGTGTCGGGCAAAGGAAGTGGTGGAAGGAGGTTGTATGGTGCTCACATTTTTGGGAAGAAAAAGTGACGATCCCTCTAGCAAAGAATGCTGCCTTATTTGGGAACTCATGGCTCAAGCTCTCAATGACATGGCCTCCACGGTAATCCTTTTTTTTTTTTTTAAATTTATTTCAACTACCACCTTCTCTTTTTAAAAAAAAGGAACTTTAGAAAAAAGATAAATAAATACCACTAAATATTAAAAATTTTAAAAGATAATTTAAATTTGGTAAATAATAAATGAGGGACCTTGATTAAAACTAAATAGAAAATTATTAAAATTGAGCGAATAATGACTAAAACTCAATAGAAAATGACTAAAACTGACTAATTTTTTATCTTTCATTTCTCATTTATCAAATTTAAGTCATCTTTAAAATTTTTTAATATTTATTAGATATTTATTTATATTTATCCCTTAAACTTTTGACCCCATTATTGCTTTCCATTAACCAGACATGTTAATGAACTATCGGTCCCACTGCTGTCTTTTACAAAATCACACTACTAATATTATCGATGAGCTATTATATACTTCCTCCAATTTTAATTATAAGAGCTTTTTAGAGAATTATAAAAAATTTTTAAGAAAGTTAATTATATTACTTAATATATCATATATTGTGTTTTATTATAGTATATTTTAGTTCATAAATCAAACAACATAATTTGAAGAAAAATGACAAATTTTAATATCTTAAAGTAATATAGTTTACTTTTTAAGGATTTTCCTAAGTTTATCTAAAAGGCTCTTAGGGAATATATTGGTCCCATAATTCCTATATATATATATATATATATATATTTATTTGTATGTGGAAAAGACGTGGCTCATATTAGTGACTAGCTAGCTGTTCAGCACCTCTATCATCTAACTATGAAATTAAGATATACCTAATATTCATGCAAAAAGTACACTACATTATATATGATGAGTTACAGGGAATTATAAAAGAAGAGGAGATGGACTCGTTCAATATACCTCAATACACACCATCCCCATATGAAGTAGAACGAGAGGTGGTGAAAGAAGGTTCATTCAGCATCAACAGAGTGGAGGTATCTGCAGTGAACTGGAATGCATACGATAACGGCAGCTGGAACACAAAAAACAGTGAGTTTAGTGAGTCGGAAGTAGCGAGTGATGGTGGGTATAATGTCACAAAGTGTATGAGGGCTGTGGCCGAGCCCTTACTCATCAGCCACTTCGGAGAGAGCATCATAGAAGAAGTTTTCTGGAGGTACCAAGAGATCTTAACAGATCGTATGTCCAAAGAGAAAACTGAATTCATCAATGTCACCTTGTCTGTCACCAGAAATGCCTGATCATCTCAACACTACCCACCCTACTTCGTTGTGTTTACATATTTGTACTCTTAAATAACTTCCTTCACCTTTTTAAGAATTGAAGTTTTGGGCTCGCTTGTTTCATCTTTAGATTGATGTGTGTTCAAGCTTGTGACTTGTACGTGATGATGTTTCATTTGCATATGTAATAAAACGGCGTTTTCAATTATACATAATCAAATCTGGGGTTTTGTTAGAGGGTGAGAAATAAGACAACTGTTCCTAATTAATGCTTGACAGTGTATCACATTTAAGGATAAATACATTAATGCTTTGGTTAAAGAAATAACCTCACGATGGTGATCTAACTTTCTTTTTCCCACCAACTATCCAAGATGGATGTTTAATACTCCATCCAGTTTTAATTATAAGGGCATGTTAACTAATATATAATTTATTAAAACACAATAAATAATATGATTAAGTAATGTAATTAGCTTTATTAAGATTTTTTTTTATGATTATTCAAAAAAGTCAACGAGTCTTTATAATTAGGACTGGAGAAGTACTCTCTCCATGTCAATTTAAAAGATTTTTTTTTGAGAAAATTTAAAAATCAATTAATTTCATTAAAATGGTTTTGCAACGAAATTTCAAATATATTTGGTCATTGACTATATTAAATTTTGGGTTACGGCAAGAATCTCTCTCTCTCTTTCTTTTTTATCGTAAAATATATTTTGAATATTCTGGCAAATATATTCCCGAAAAAAAAAATTCTGGCAAATATATAGTCGTATTTCACTATTTTTATTATTGTGGGAAACTTTGGGCCGAAGCAGCACAAGTTGACGATGACTATTAGAAAGACCATTTACAGTTTGTAACAAAAAAAAAATCACTTTGTACTTGGGCTCAGCTAGCCCGCTACCGAGACTTCCTCCCCTGCCTCTTCCCGTTCTTCCCCCTTCACTGGTTCCGATCGACCACGCAGAGCTATAGATTTCGCTGGTTCATCATAAGTTTCTGTCTCTGTTGAGTTTTTCTGTAGAGTTATTGAAAGAATTGTAATTATCACATAGTTTCAATTGCCACATGGATCCAAACACAGTGAAATCGACTCTGTCTAATTTGGCATTCGGAAATGTTATGGCTGCCGCTGCCCGTGATTATCAAAAGGTATATTCTTAACCATTTCTGTGTTTCCTACGTGTTGCTTCATTTTCTATCCACTGTGACCTGATTTTCTAAAGCTCTGCGACCATTTTCCTTCAAAATTAAATTTTCTTTCCATCATATATATACTATGTGCTTGCGATTCTTATTGGTTGGCAAACCCTCGTGGTTCGTGACCGAGATTTTATTTCATTTTCCGACTGGTTTTTATGCTTTTAACAATTTGATAAGTTGATGCGAGTTCGCTATTTTTTTTTAAAAAAAAAAGATTTGTGCTAAAATAAGAATTGGAAAATGTTGAGTCTCACACCTGCTCTTCCCATAAAGCCATAAGCGGCATTGCGCTCCTATTAGCCTTACTGAATCTCCCAAGCAAAAAAAGAAAAATTCTCTTCACGGATCACCTTAGAGTACCTCGTTCATTCTGCACAACTCATTTGTCGTGTCGGCTGGAGATTGCTCTAGGATGCATGGCTGCTGATGATATTCCTCTATGGAGTTTCTCCTGAGTGTGATCATTTCCGTTACTCTTGGTATCTTTAGATAAATACACATGGTTACATAATTACTAGCTTAAAGATCCGGTTGGTTGTTTGGGGTATGCTTTATTAAAATTGAGTTTTACGCTCTCTTGCATTATCAAAATTGTTTGTGGTGAAATAACAAAAAATTGATAACCAATAATCTTTTCCCCATACTTTTCTTTTCTGTTTTCTCATGAAATCTTGATGATAGTGCACTACTTTTTATGACTCAGAGAGAATAGAATATGAGAGGTAGTTCCGTAGTTGTATTTTACTTTTATTTTTATGTATTATTGAGAGTTATTGATCTATTTCTTCTCTATTTAAGTAGTTTCTAGATTTCTTGATTTTGTACTTGAACACCAATATTATACTGTAATTTTTGCCATCAATTATTCTAACAGCAGTTATCTGTAGTCCATATAACCGGAAGCTCAATGTTTATATAAAGTAACCCATGCTATGGTGATCCATGCAGGAATTGTTTGATCAAAAGAAGGCGCAGGCTTCAAGTTCTGCAAACCAGGAAGTTGATCTTGATGAGTTAATGGATGTATGCTCAGTAAAAAATTCACTTGTATCATATATGTATGTATACCTTAGTTCAGAATCTTAATGATCTATGATGTGCTGATGTTAGGACCCAGAGTTGGAAAAATTGCATGCAGATAGAGTTGCAGCTCTTAAGGTGATACTTTTGCACTCCAGGTGTACCAGGATGAACTACAATATTTAAATTATTGTTGTTCCATAATATCATTATGTACCATGTTAATTATGAGGGAATTTTTCTTAATCTTGAATAGAAAGAGGCAGAGAAACGAGAAGCATGGAAGAAGAAAGGTCATGGGGAATGCAGGGATATAACTGAGGGGGATTTCTTGGGTGAAGTCACTGGTAGTGAAAAAGTTATATGTCACTTCTATCATAAGGAGTTTTATCGATGCAAGTATGCCTGAGTTTAATAACCCTTATTGGCTCTATTTCTTTGTCATGCATGCATACAAACAACTAATATTATTGAGTCAATCAATGTTTCTAGGATAATGGATAAGCACTTAAAATCCCTTGCACCGGTGCATGTTGATACGAAGTTCATTAAGCTTGATGCCGAGGTCAGCATGAACGGTCCTATTACTATTACCCTGCAATAGGCGTGCTCATTTAACATAGCATGTTGTCCTTCCAAGGTAATGACGTGAATTTTATTCTTGATTTGAAATGCAGAATGCACCCTTCTTTGTTGCAAAACTGGCAGTCAAGACTTTGCCATGCGTCATACTGTTCAGGTGAGGCCAGTGGCTGTTTCTATTAGATCTCACATGAGAAAGATGAAAAAGTTCGGAATTTTATGAGGATCATGGTTTGTGGAATACTTTAAGGACACTTGGAAATGTGACATGGAAGTGATTTATTCAAATGTTTGGTGGGATTAAGGCTTTGTTGTTATTGTTGTTGTTTGGTTCTAGTTTACCAAAAAGATCTTTGAAGATGTTGCATTCCAGAAATTGATCAAATCTTCCATTTTCTTTTGTGATCATTATTTTTGCTGGCTGAAGGTTGGGTTGAATGAGGGAGAGCAGCTTTGGGGGGAGTATTTCCATGTGATGGGAAAATTTTTTGACAATTAAAAGACCAGTTTGTGCGATCATCTTACAACTCCTCCTGCTCCTTTATGGGGCCTGCACATGCTACTACTCATGTTTGACAGTGACGCAATCTCACACCTTCCGTTCTGAATCTGCTATTGTCAACTTTTCCTCTCACAAGTGGCTACTCCCCAATCCTATCTATTCCAATTAATCATCTGCACTGATCCACATCAATGCTCTCATCTGCTCCAGTTATTTACCCCCATTTTGGCCACCACATGTATCACTTGGTTCTTGGGTCACTGGGAAATCCATCTCCACCCCTTGACTTGAGAATTCGCAGTCTGCTTTCCCCATAAAAAGGTCTATAGACTACATTTTTTACCCTTAGCATTAACTTTATTGGGCCAGAAGAGGGTATTTTTCCCTTTCTTCATTTTTTTAAAGAAATTGCTTTTGCATCTTTGTCTGCCATGGCCAGAGTTATCCAAAGATTTTGTTTTTCCCCTTTTCCTGGTTCACGCAACCGAAGCTTCTTGAGTGTTAATATGAAGCAACGCAATGTAGAAGTTCATTAGCTTTCTTTTTTATTTGTAAGTTTAATGCTTTCGGTGATTGTTGAACCTATTTTTGGTGACTCTTGTTTACTTTGGACTCTGGCACATTCTCTTGCATTTTTTAATGTTTCATTCATTTGCATACTTATGTGTTGTGAACCCCCCCTGGTTGGAAACGCCCCCAGAAAGGACAAGCTTCATAAGTATGAAATTGATGTAAAACATCACAAATACAGGTGACGTTTTGTTATTTTATTTTCAGGCAAGGGATTGCAGTAGATAGATTAGTAGGGTTTCAAGATCTGGGAGGGAAAGATGATTTTACCACAAAAACGCTGGAGGGTTTGCTGATAAAGAAAGGTGTTTTGCCTTTACGTATTGTCCTTTTCATTTCCTTGTACCTGAAAGGTTTATTAACGATCATTTTACAGGCATTATTAGCGAGAAAAGAGAGGAGGATGACGAAAATGACGAAGATCATGAAAATTCAAGTAGAAAAGTCAGATCCTCCGTTGCTGCTGATTCTGATTCTGATTAATATTAATTTGTTGCCATACCTCCAAAAAAAAAAAAATAGAGAAGGAATACACGGACCCACTGTTTACCTTGTTGACGGATTGTTAGATTGTATGACTTCTGTTACATTATGCTGTATTTGTCTTTTTGTTTTGTTTTTGGGTGATCGCAGAAGTCTTGGAAGTTGGAACTGGTGATATAGTTGGCCTTGGCCGTTTGTGAGTTGACTTCCAGTTAATGGCTACACTGGCGTATGTTTTTCTATGTAAACCATCGCTGATTAGAGCCTGGAAGGCTGAAATAGTGGAATTATATGAGGGTTTTGAAGGACTATCTAGAAAATTTGGCGACGGCATAAGATTGTAATTTCACCTTGGATATCCCGTTTCTGTAATTTAATTTAAATTCTAAATGGGAGAATTGCACGAGTTTCTGAGCAAGAGAAAATATATTAAAAATGTCTTATAAAATTAACAAATTGCACTGAGGTCGTATAGAATTTTTCTGTAGTTATTTCTAATAATGAATTGATAAGTATGCCCTTGAAGATTAGGGTTCAACAAATGAAACTCATAAACACACACACACTCTCTCTATATATATGTATATATATTCCCATCCCTGACTCTATTGCGAAATAGAACTCCTTTCGTCGAAGTCCCTCTTCTCAGCGTCGTCAAAGCGTGAACGCTAGATCTCCCCCACCTTGTGTTGACGAATAGTAGACGTCAAATCTTACCTCCCACCGAAACCCCAGATCCTTTGATTCTATTGTTTTGTCGCGTTTGAAGCACTTATTTGCAATGAATAAGCTCATAAAGATAGTTGCGCGAGTAAGACTTTATTATATAATTTTGCTTTTTGACAAATTTATTTCAATATGTTGTGGTTTCATGAGTACTTCATTGTTTATTTTCTACCCTTAAGAGCCTGTCTGGTATGAGGGGAGGGAAAGGGGAAATAAAAATTTTAAGAGTTAAATTTAAAGAAATTGAAAAAGTAGGGTTATAAAATTTTAATAAAGAGAAAATAAAAAAATATTAAAAAATAATTTAAAATTGTTAACCCAACTTCTTTAATTTTTTAAAATTTAAGTTATAAAATTTTTCCTCTCCTTTCCCTCCAAATCTCTCCTATCAAATATACCCTAATGTTAGCTGTAATAGTGTTATTCATCATTTTGTAATAATTGATTCTAAAGGTAGTATTGAAGGTACTTTACAATCATGGTGAAATTTCCATTTCTTGTTCTCAGCCCACAGTACCGGAGGAGTGTTTGTTCCATATTAGAGTTAGAAAAACAGAAAGTATTTTTTTTAAAAAAAAATCTAGGGACTTGAGTTATGAGATTAGATAGTGTCGATTCCATGCATGACATTGATAAATTTTGATTAGTGAGCAGCATGAAATTGACACAGAATAAGCATTTGCGATGTAATGGGATATTGACCTCAAATTTTAAGGATGCCAAATAAGCTTTTGTCGAGAGAGAGAGACCTAATGCTTTCCCTTATCAGTTATCACTTCGTAATATGGATTTTGGTGATCTGACATAGCTGGTTGTTATTATATATGGGAAAAGTCCCACATCGCTGGGATCAAGAAGTTCAGGGCGCAAGTTTGAATGTAAATAGGCACCCTTTTTTTATTTTGTTATCATCCCCTCAAAATCAATTCTTTTGATCATATTAGACAACTTGAATATTTTCTCTTTCTCCCTCTGTATTATTGATTTGTGTAATTTATTAGAATAGCAATAATTTTCAAATATTTGAGTATTTCTTTTTATTGTTGTCATGCCTTTTATTTTTAGCTATTATTTGGTATAATAGTTGTAACTTATTATATTATTAAATTACATCTAATATTTTCTAGTATTGTGATTTATTAGTATAATCAGTTATGCTCTATAAATGAGGCTTCTGCAACAATTGGTATCAGAGCCAAAGTTCTGTCTGAGTATGCTTTGTGGTTGCAATATAGTATGATCTTTCACATAAGAAAAGAATTAACTTGGGCTTTTTGCAGTAGCAGCTATTAAATATTTAGAGCAGAAATGGCGGGCAAAATTGAAGAGCCCACATCAAGTGTCAAAAATGCCTCGTTGGGGTCTCTGTTGATGACAAGAATTGTGTCTAATGTTGAAGTCTTTGACGGATCGGGACACTTTGGGATGTGGCAAGGCGAGGTTC
>JBAGKO010000002.1:460105-479245 GCA_037177275.1 Acacia concinna | reverse complement strand
TAGGGAATTCAAAATAAAGGCTCCTTGATAAGAGAATGATCTCGAGTTAATTGCACTATATTGCATTTTAATTCGTGCTAAATTTTTTTTGCATTTGACCCTAAGAAGATTAAGGTTGTGTCAAATCACATAGATTTGCTAGCACATAATCTATGTTCAGCATATAGAAGCAAAGTAGTTACAGCTAAATTTAAGCCGTAGTCATGATAAGGAAGCACACAAGTGATAGCAGAATATTCTTAATGTTTTGCAAATCACAAGTTGTCTTGTTAAAATCAAAGCAAATGGAAGTATGTTCATGAATGGAACAGTAATAACACTATTGCAATTTATGATTGTTGAACATGATTTGAGTTTTATATATACCTTTTGCATATTAGACATGATCGTGACACATTTACTCCATAAACCACTTTCAGTTGGCTGTATTCTCCTTCTGTGTTACAAAAATGATGGGGGAATAGAGAGTCATCTGCATCTACTCTAGTGGTTGTAAGCATAATGCATCGTGAGTTTCCTTTGAGGAAGGTACCATCCAGCCCTATTATTGGTCTGCATCCAGCCTTCCAACCAATTTGTGGGAAAAGAAAAAAAAATCAATACATTACCAAACAGAACAGTAATATGCAGCAATAGCCTATTGGAAACCAACAGATACAATATTAAAATATGGTTGAGTAACATAGAACAAAATCTTTTAGAAATATGATAACTAACAATGCATGTACAAGGCACATTAGTAGGGTTTATAAATAACAAGTACTGGGACGCTTGATTCAATATCAAATACTAGTAGGGTTTATAACTAACAATGCATGTACAATGCTTCAACTCTTCCTATGACTTAGAAATAAATTTGGGGTAACTTCACCTTCTCACAAATACAAGTTTACAAAATGATGAACTCAGTAATGATTAACAGAACCAAATGGTATGTGTATGATTTAGTCAAGTTCACAAATGATGTCCTGGAAGTGGAACCAAAGGGTATGTGTGTTAGCCAGATGAGTTGCAAGAGTTGTTATGCAAATCAATGAAGTTTTGTTGATTTGCAAAGCAATGTAAAATTTAAAATAGAGCGTGACTGGTGTGGCTCATCTCATGCATTGTGTACCTTCCAAGTGAATAATCAATCTCACAACTCACATGTTGCTACATAATTATTGATTTCAATTTCCTTGATTAAAATTAAGTGATTATTATCCTTCTGTGCCGGGAAAAATATCTAGTCTAAGCACGATGAAATAGTTTAGGTTTTTGCATTTTGGTCCTTTCTTTGTTGCATAAAATGAATTATGCTAACACGCTTACAATGTATTAGAAACATATGACTGGGAAAGATGGCAGGCACAGGTAAAGAATAACAATCTTTATGTGATATTATATTTGGTTCAATAATAAATGTAGAGATTAACATGCTATCATATTTTAATTGTATCATTCCTAAAGATTTTTTGTAGATTTACATTTTTATTTTTTTCCTGCAGCTTCAACAACGGTTAAATAAGATTGAAAATTTTTACTCAAACATGAACAAGAAGCAAGCAAACACATCAAAGGGTAGCTCTGCTATTAAAGATAAATATAAGGACAAACATGTGCTAAGTATTAAGACATAACAACAAGATGCATCACATAGAGAAGTTATTACTGCAAAGAGAATACTATATAATTGATGTTTAGGTTTTCTATATAACTGATTGAAATAATTCAGGTTTTCTATATAATTGATGTCTTACAACTTACAACAAGATAAAAACGTAAAATATTAATATGTTCCCACTTTTTAAAATGTAGAGGATGTATACAACAAAAAGCTAACAGTAATATTATTGCCACTCTTTGTAAAGAAAAACTTTCTATATTGAATAAAGTGTAGATGCAATCGAACTTCTTTATAAATCTATATGAAATGGTCAACTTAAGTAAAACAATAAAATGGTGCACAAAAATAAATGTACTAGGTTTTGGCTTCCTAACCCTAGAACTAGGTACCACATGATTTCAATCATAGATTCTGCCCAATTACTCATTTGCTATTGCCAAAGTTCAAATGACAGCCGCTATTACACAAATACATGTAACTATAATAGAAGACAAATCTTTCAAAATCAAGGGACCAAAGTGACAACATTCCAAACTTCATATTCATACATACAAAGTCTCTCTAAAATCTAACAACATTATTAACTCTTCAGCTTTAGTCCAAGTTTTTTTAGCCCACACATATATTCAGGTTACAATTATGAACTCATGATTTTCAAAATAGAAACACTGTGTGAATATAAAAATAAACATTTGGGAATGTTAGTTTCTCATTAATTCAACACTTATATAGTCAAATAAAATGGAAATCAGCATGCTATACTCATGCACGAAAATCAAATAAACATACATATGGCTAAACACCCTCCTCCCTAGTTGAAGAGCTTCCTTACTTATATCCACAGAAATATCTAACCCAATGTTAGAATTCCTCAATTCATTACAGTACACTTCTAGATTGTTGAACTCATCTATGTAACTACCTTTAATATTCTTCATAATCATTTGTTTAACTCTTACACTTCCATTTACTAACATGCACTGAGATGTCATCAACCATATCCTTTTTCATATCAGTAACCTTGTAGCTAGGTCTCTCATGCACTTTCTTCCTAAAGTGTGAAGCCAGCCACCTCACTGTCGCTCTTGAGTTCTTAAACACTTTGATGTATCTGTGTTCGTTGTGAAAGGTTTTGATCATAAGCCCTAGGTTGGAATCTTGTTTTGACGCAAATAGGACAAATGGGTAGCCCTTCTCACATTTTGCCCTAACTCTATAGGGCTCACTTTTCTTCAGCTTTACATTTACTCTATAATTAATTGTATATGTATTAATAGCAGCCACCAAATCTACCTTTTTGGGAAAAGACATGCCTACCATGAAAAATGATCTTTCCTTTGGCCCAACCCCTTCTTCTTCCAAAATAAATCCATCAAAAGGCCCACCACTGCCACCTAAGCCCAAGTCATTCCCTAATCCCACTTTCTCATAATCATTGTTAACATCACCATCATCTACTGATACATTTTTCCCTTTTTTCCCTTCACCCGACTCATCTCTCCTTTTTCACCAACTTCACTATCACCTTCCTCACTATCAGTTTCATCACTCTCAGATTCACTATCACACGCTTCCTTTTCACCTTCATATTCATCTACTAAATCATTCTTCCCATTATCGTGACCAATTTGAATAAATTGGATAGCATCACGTTGCTTAAACCCCTGCTCAGTTTCCTTCTCATAGCTATTATTCAAAACAAAAACACTGTTAACCTCTCTAATAGCCACCAAATCATTCTCAGTTGGTACCTCATAACCCAAGATTGGATCACAATTGCTAGAGTATCGACCCTTCAGATAATTTCTACATTCTTTAACGCCCTTTTTAAGCCTGCCAAAATCTTGCACTAAAGAACCTACCTCTCACTCATTGTCCAAATTGACATTATCATCACTCTTAGGACCACCCGTTGACCGACCATTGGGACCACCACCATACTTACCATTTGACACCATTAACCTAAATAAATTAATATAGATAACAATTACTTGGGCACTATAGAAAGATTAAGGGCGAATAAAGCATTCTCATTGTACAAGATTATAAAAACTTGCTTTCTTGTCGATAAATCCAGCAATGTGTTAAACAAAGCATACCTATTTAAATGCGTGATCTCTCGTTAAACCTCTACTCTCTCATCTAATCTCTAGCCACACCAGATTTAGAGTTCACATGAGTGTTATGTTACTTGCCCAAGTTCAGCAAATCGCTTTCTTAGTCAACATTTTTGACCACTTCAAGCTCAGCTTTACAATCTCCAGGTGTACTAGCTTCAGAGTTCACATGCGTCCTCTGTGATTTGCCTAAATCACTTTCTCAGACAATATTCTTTACCCTTTCAAGCTCTGTCCATTTCCATTCAGGGTTCTTTACTCTTTGTCCGACTTTGCTTTTGCCCACATCCCAGTCTCTCTACCTTTGATCCCCTTCAGCTAAAGTCATTTTCCTTTCAATAGGGTTTCTGCCTCGTGATAATCTCTTCCCACATTTCAATTCTGTCTCCCAGCCACGTCTTGTGCTCCATCGACAGTGCATCATTTTAAAGTGTATCGTTAGGGCTCCATTTGGGAAGGATGACATTACCCTAATTCGTATGCTTCCAAGGCAAATTTGCCTATTCGAGGATACTTCTAGAGGAAATTTGCCATTTCACCATATAAATAAATACCTTAGTTTAATGCATCCCAATAATAGTAAGTCGATGAGGAAGATGGACCTTCCATGTGGCATGAACCGAAAAAGCGAACGTTTAATATTTTGTGGGAAAATTAGAATGAAGGACTTAGAGGAAAATATATTTATTGAGAAGAACTATAAAAGTTGTAATTATTCACAAGGACTAAATACACCAATATAAAATTAAAAATACTAAGATACCCCTATCAAAATTTTTGTATTCCCTATTACATTCTCTCCCACATTTTATTTTTAAAACTAATACAAAATTTTAAATTTCACAAATTAAATAAAAATTTTCTCAATATACATTTTTCACAACTCACAAAAATTACACATTCTTCAATTTTTTTCTAAATTATAATTTTTTAAAATAAAAAAATTAATTTAAAATAAAATTACATCATTTTAATAAAACTCAACGTGTTTTATAATTTATGTATAATTTAAACCAACAAATTTTACATAAATGTATTTTTATTTTAGAAAAAAATTAATGTAAATGAAATTAAAAATATAAATAATCTATTAAATCCTAAAAAAAAATGAAATGAGTTCAGATTTTATTTTGATAAAAATATTTTAATTAATTTTTACTAATAAAGAGCCTAATTGATAACAACTTTGATCATATAAATTACGTAGCTTCTTTACGGTATATTGATAATATGAAAATAGAATCCGGTGAAAAGAAAACAAATACAATCCTATCACATTTGAATGATGGACGGTTTTAATTTTAATTTTAGTTATTTTTTTAATTATGAATACAAGAGATAATATAGAAGGTTTTATAAGGGGAATTTTAATCATTTTTCATTTATATTATGATATTTGGTCCTTATTGATAATTACAATTTTATAGTCCTATAGAATAAATATTATTTTCTTTAGGTTCTTTATTTTAATTTTTCCTTTAACATTTTAGTATTTTACAGGCAGAGGTGTTGGACACGACATAAAAAGTTGAAAAAAAGATAAATAAATATCTCATAAATATTAAAAATTTTGAAAGATGAATTAAATTTGGTAAATGACAAATGAGGGATAGAAAATTGATCAATTTTAATTATTCTCTATTGAGTTTTAACCATTTTATTTTAGTCATCATTTACTCAATTTTAGTCATTCTCTAATAAATTTTGGTCAGAGCCTTTCATTTATCAAATTTAAATTATCTTTTAAAATTTTTAATGTTTAGGGGATAATTTTTTTGTTTTTTCTATTGGCCGAAAAATGTAAAAGAGAGACGTTGAAGACTGAAAGAAAGCAAGATATGAATGGAGTAGCCTTGCAGTTCGCCAAAATCCCTGCTTCCTTGTTTCCCATTCTCTGGTCAAATTGAAAACCAAAAAAAAAAAATCTCTGCCACTCTCTCTCTCTGGTATGCTCCAATTAGCAAAATGCGAATTCCAGAAACAAAATAGCTATTTTGAGAATTGCCTTCTCTTTTGCATGAATTATCTCCGTCCGTCCCCGACTCACTCGCTTCCCACCCCTGAATTCTTCATTTCTTCCCTCCCAACCAAAAAAAAAAAACGGAATTCTTCATTTGTTTCAATAATCCTCCGTCCATCACCTAATTGTACTGATAGATCCTTCATCATCTCTCTCACATTTTACTGGATTCATATTTTATTTCCGTTTCTGGCGTCACAGTATCAATCTGGTTCAATGAGCAGGATTTAATGATCCTGAAAGTGAATTTTGTGATAGATATAAGAATTTAATGAACATCATCTCTGATACCTTGTGTTTGAATTACTGTTAGACGATATTGCATGTGCAGGACATTGAGTGTCCTTTGTTTTCTGCCTTGTATGATGTGACTGTCTGCTTATCCTTGCGCCTTCACTTGTAAAGACAGTGAAAGCCACTCATTAATGCGACACTATGTCCGGAACTTTTTCACCCAAGTCAGGTAAACTAGTTTAGGAGGCAAGTATTAAAGCGTCTTGAGTCAATTATTCTTTTTACTATCATTTGCATCTGTATTAGGTTGCATTTCTTTATGGTGCATTATAAGACGCTATGAATCAAAATTTGAAATTGACATTGATCAAAACAAAGGCCCATCCCAAACTTGGTGGCGAAATGAACTTTAAGAACATGATCAACCAGACTTTTGAGTTGCAAAAAACCATACTTTGATACTGATTCAAGAAACCGATTCTCTCAGAAGTTTAAGATCCTAGGAAAATATCAATGATGCATGGTTTAAACTTGCATGCATACATTCCATACGTAACAACTCATGTATCCACATTTACTTTATATGCCTCAAAAATCAGTTGATAATTTTGTTAAAAACTTCTCTAACTGATCATATGGTATCAATATTTCAGCTGTTGAAAGATCTGATGGTGTTGGGCCACTTAAGAAGAAAGCCTCAAATAAGTTCAGGAGTTCTTTGTCAAGAAAGGGTAGGAGATCCAGCAAGGTCATGTCTGTTGAAATTGAGGATATCCGTGATGCTGAGGAGTCTGCAGTTGTTGACAAGTTCCGTGAAGTTCTTGTGTCAGAGGACCTTCTCCCTGCCAAGCATGATGATTATCATACGATACTGAGGTCACATATATTTCTGGTTCTAGTTAATTGGCACACAAATGCATAGTTCCTGTAAAGTTTGTTGCGTGTTCATCACAAGCTGGATGCTAACGCCACCATATTGTTTGACTTTGTATGGATTTCAATGTAAAAGCCTTAATTTTTGGGCTTGCTTACTTGTGAAACACGGCTTAGATAATGTCACGGATAAACCCAAATAAAGGGAAAATGACTAAAAATGAAAATAGAATGCAAGGCTGGAAACCCTGTCTTGATGAGATAATTAAAGTTTTGTTTTTCATAATACCTTTATTTGTTGTTCATAAATAATTTAAATAATAATGGTTTAGCATCTATTCATTTCATATATCTTTTAGGAAATAATTATGTAAAATCACTTGGAATACGATGGGCACCCAACTGGGTTAGGAACCTTTCTCCAAAGGTTAACTACTGAAGCAAGAGAACCAACCCAATTAAGTATTCTATAGAACAATCTACACTACTCAACAACTCATTCTACTTGTATCTTGTTCTCTATCAATTGGCCACCTATGCAGAGATGAATTCCCAATCGCCACACTCAGCTGTATTTGACTCGGTAGTACATCATTTAGGCCTTAGCTTACTAATGGTAAGCATGTTTTTTAAGTTAGTACCCTCTCAATAGTCCTTTCCAGAACTAACAATCACTAGCTCTAATATTAACGGATAGTGAGGTGATAAACACTCAAAAATCAACCCATTAAAATACTCCATTGAGCAACATGTAGGGTGCACCACTCAATGTAGGATTATACAATCTATGCTTTTCTGTAGAATAATATCAGAACTAGTATTTTTTTTTTTTACCTGAATCAGAAATAGTAATCAACAGTTTGAAATATTAGAATTTGAATTATGCTGTGTCATATGTTTTATATATTTTTGGTAAATGTGTCCATATCCATGTTTTAGTGGGATAAGGCTTGTTCCTGTTAATGTTACTTGTGTCCATATCCTTACCCATGCTTCGTAATGTCCTTTCCATAAAAGAACCCATAATAAATAGATGATTAGTCCTGAATCTACCGTGCTGAAGGATACCTTGCGAAAGCAAAAAACAAAAAACAAAATAGTTGCTGTGATCTTGCATATCAAGTCATTGAAATAACCAAGTGCATGAAACTGGTTGGCAGCATTATTGCTAGTGACCGATGTCAAAATGTTTCTACTTTTTCTGAGATTAAATTGGATACTTCACCTACATTGCTACGTTGTCGTACAGATTCCTTAAGGCCAGGAAATTTGATATTGAGAAAACAAAGCAGATGTGGTCTGACATGCTCAAGTGGAGAAAGGAATTTGGTACTGACACAATTATGGAGGTACATGTTTCAACAATATTTCTTGAGGAATTAGGGGTTATCTGTAATCTTATTCTATACTTACGCTTTTCTAACTCCTGTTTTGTTCCCAACTAGATTGTACTTTACAATTTCTATATTATTGCACTTCTTTTCCCTTTTCTTTCAAATATTCATTTATTTTTCCTCTTTACTAGGATTTTGAATTCAAGGAACAATGTGAAGTCTTAAAATATTATCCCCAAGGGCATCATGGAGTGGATAAAGATGGACGACCTGTATACTTCGAGAGATTAGGTCAAGTGGACTCAAACAAGCTGATGCAAGTGACAACCTTAGAACGCTATATCAAGTACCATGTAAGAGAGTTTGAGAGGACATTTGACATAAAGTTTCCAGCATGTTCAATTGCTGCAAAGAAGCATATTGATCAAAGTACAACCATCCTGGATGTGCAAGGAGTGGTATGCATGAGAAAAAAACAATTCTATCTCAAGATTGAAGTCATAATTTTAAAAGAATATCGACAACTGATCATGGATGAGCAAAATTGACAATCTGTAATTTGTTGGCAATACCAACGAATTGTTTTTTGGTGACCTAAAATGAATCTTTCATGCTAATAATACATGAGAAGGTTTTAACTACAATCTTAATTTATTGCTGCAGGGGCTCACGAACTATAGCAAATCTGCCAAAGACCTTGTGACTGCCCTCCAGAAGATTGACGGTGACAATTATCCAGAGGTATTATATCCTCATTTGGTTAAGTTACCTATATGCACCCAAGGCCCAAGCACACCCACACCCCACTGGGGTTAAAACTTAATAATAGACAAATCTGGGGGGTGAAAATTATATAAACACTTCCTTACATGTTTTTTGGGGAGCACCCCCTTTGCCCCCTTGGATCCTTCATCACCACACACATACATATTTTGTATTTGAGAGTTGCAACAACATGAAGTCCTTCATTGCAGAGCTTGAATCGTATGTTCATCATCAATGCTGGTCCTGGATTCAGAATGTTATGGAACACCGTAAAACCCTTCCTTGATCCAAAAACCACGGCAAAAATTAATGTGAGAATAAACCATGTACTGAATCTCCTTGTTTTTCCAGATACAAAAATTATTCATTTGGAACTTAACTTAATCAGGTTCTTAGCAACAAGCACCAGAGCAAATTGCTTGAAATAATTGATGCAAGGTGAGGATGTGAATGGGTATTTATCAAGTACTTTTTTAGACACCAACGCAAAAAAAAAAAAAAAAAGAAACAACAACAATTTTAATCTTCTTCAAATATTCATAAACACTGACTAGATTATTCGGAAGCTTCATCCGTCCATTGGTGTTGCTTTGCCAGTGAATTGCCGGAATTTTTTGGAGGCACTTGCACCTGTGCTGATCAAGGAGGTTGTATGCTTTCAGACAAGGGCCCATGGAAGAATGAAGAAATATTAAGGGTGGGTTGTAATACTTTTTTCTCAGTTTTTACAACTTGTGTTCTACGTGTAGATAAAAAAGTTATTGTAATTGGTATATGGACTTTCAGAAGCTTCTAAATGGTGACCATAAGCGTTCAAGCAAAAGTGAGTCACATGTGTTGGAAGATAAGACAGTGCCCGAGGCAGTTCCAGAGTCTGAGGCGACACCAGTTTCTGAGGAGATGCCAGTGCCTACGAGTGACCACATCAGTCACACAAAAGAAACTCCATTGCATAATGAGGTATGCTAGAATCCATGCAGAAAGTTGTTAGCCATCAAAAGCCCTTTTTCTTAATAACGTGCATTGTTAAAGTTGACAACCTGATCTCGTAGCATTCGGAGTAATACATGGACCGCCAATTATTTAATTATAGTGAATCCATTGTATTGAAAATCCCTTAAATATCACAGGTAGATGCTTGACTTCACTAAATGTTGCTTTTGACTTGAGTGAATCCTAGTTTTAGACACACTGTGCGTTATGCAGGTCTTGTGGAGTATCTTGTGGTAGTTTCATGTGACTGTAGATTTACTCGGAAGAGCTTGTATATAGCTCTTAGAGCAATATAAACCGTACTAAACTTGTACAATCTGGGGCTCCCTCGTTGTCAATTACCCCTCTGACATATTTTTACATGTTTCCCAATTGTTACTTTCTGAAATTATAAACTGAAACAGGTCCCTGCTATCAAAGCTAGCAAATCTGAGGACTTAGTCCCGGTGTCTGATAAAATGGCTATGAAAAAAGTTGAAGACGGCGAGAGATTAGCCTTATCAAAAGGTACTGGATGGATACGAGTGTTCTCTTCTTGTCTCTATTACATGTTCTTTGTCTGCAGCATTGACTTAATGCAGCCTCACGTCTATCTGTTGCCTTGCTATTTGTCATGTGAAGCCGGAATAGATACATTCATCAATATGGCTGATACTTGTAAGCTCCACGAGAAGTTCAACTACCAGCTGTTCACTGGTGTCATGACCTTTGTTATGGGAATCCTGACAATGGTCAAAATGACAGGAAACATGCCCAAGAAGATCACCAACGTCAACATTTCCAATCCTACTTTCTCTGCCGATCCCACGCATACAGCGCAGGCCCCAGCTAACGACCCCATGCCCACAATCTCTGCTGAAGAATTTATGGCTGTTCTCAAACGCATGGCTGAGTTGGAAGAGAAAATGATCACCATGAATATACCAGCGTACATGCCTCCCGAGAAGGAGGAAATGCTCATTGCTGCTATGAACAGAGCCGATGTATTGGAGAAAGAACTCATGGCTACCAAGAAGGTAAATGTATTTTAAATAAGCATCATGACACTCTTTTTATACTAGTTTCGCTCCTTGATCCATTTAAGGGCATTTCTTTAGGCCTTGGAGGATTCACTTGTCCAACAAGAGGAGCTTTTAGCTTATATTGACAAGAAGAAGAAGAAGAAATGGGTACGCACACCGCCAAAACCAGATAACTTTGCTTACAGTTTTTGTTTATTCAAGGATATGTGGATCTTTTTTATATCGTTCCACCGTTTTGATGCAGTTTGGCTGATGGATATATCTGAAGAAGCCCATAAACTAGCGCGCGCGGTGGATTGATTTGTTGTTTGCCAAGTCAAGTCGTCCTCCATGCCCTCTCGCTCTTGGTCTATAATTTTGTCCGACATGTAAATTAGATTTTGCTTTGTGGCTTAGTGCATGGTGTATTGGAATGAATTATTTTGGGGTAATAAGATTTTATTTGCGAAATACGAAGTAAGTATGTGAGAGGGTCTTTCTCGTATTTTATGCATAAGATCTTATTTAGATCAAATAAGTCATACCAAACAAGCCTACCCCACTCGTTAGTCATCACGGATCATATTGGAATGAGCTTTCAATAATGACAAATTGTAAACACCATTATTGTGTTGGAGAATTTGTTTATGAACATGAATGCCAGTGTTTCAAAATATGAACATTGAATGGCACTAAAGTAACGTACGATAATTGGTATTTACTATTATTATTATTTTTTTAATAAAGTAGATAAATTTGTAGCATGTCAGTTTAACAATTGATTGCACAGGCAATTTTATTTATTTGGTTTTCATTTAGTTTTTCTCCGCAACTAGAAATTAACAGCAAATGTCAGAATTCAGACAATGGTGGTGGTGACATGCAAAAATGAAACAGAGCGTGAGAAACAAAGGAGGAAAACCAGAACAAAAAACAACTTTTTGTTTATCAGATATTGAGTGATGGATTGTTTTGAGCTGAAGGCATTATTATTATTGTTCAGCGAATGGGGCTCCCAACTCCATGGATGGCAACATATTATTAATATTAAAGTCTCGGGGTCTTTTAT
Organism: Acacia concinna; assembly: GCA_037177275.1. Classification (NCBI taxonomy): domain Eukaryota; kingdom Viridiplantae; phylum Streptophyta; class Magnoliopsida; order Fabales; family Fabaceae; genus Acacia; species Acacia concinna. The sequence goes on along the minus strand of JBAGKO010000002.1, from coordinate 467,233 downwards.
TTTCTTCACATTTAGTTAAGATTTTAGAGTTATTAGTACGATATAAAGGAATTTTTTTTTTAAAAAAAAAGGTGAACCGATTTACTACTAGACTGATCCGAATCACTCCTAGTTCAAATGATCCGGTTATCCTTATAAAATATGTTCAATTAGATCGGATAGGAGATTAATTCATTGGTTTCTAGTCTGAAACAGTCAGTCTACTCCAGTTTTTAATACTATTGTTTTAAAAAATAAGATTTAATTAACCTTTTTTATAGAAATTAAGAAAATTAATTAACTTACCCCATTATACTATATGTTTATATATTAAAATAATATTTTAGTTTGTAATTTGTAAATCATAGCATCATACCAATATTTTAGATTAATTTAATTTTTTTATTTATTTGATAGATTTTTTTTTAATTCATGGTCCAATGTATATATGAAACAGAGTTGATTTCTTTTTTTTTGTTCCTTCGGGGACATCCGAGAGTTGATTTTTTTTTTAATAGATATTATATAATTAAATATATTATTCAGCTTCCTTGATCCAGCGTACCTATCAGATATTAGTATTAGCAGTATTCTCCATACAACGAGGGCCTGGGCTTTTCCTCGCCAGCAGTTGAGGCAACGAATTCATACAGAGAGAAATGGGGACACCGGGGAACCACAAATTTCTTCCCATACGAGATGCCATGAAATTTATCAATCAAAGAGTGAACATAGCAGGCATTATCCTTGATCTTGGCTTCCCAAGGCTCACTAGGGGCACTGGTAAACTTTCTGTTCGAAGAATCTCTGCTTAAAACGGAGCAACGATTATTCAAATTTCGCTTTTTTTGGGGAAAAAAATTATGTCGTTAGGATTTGTAAAGCACTTGGAGAGTGAAGTTTGGTTTGTTGTATTAACGGGCAATGATGAATCAAAGGCCGGGCTTGCGGCTGCCACTTGTGGACGATTTTTTTTAAAAGAGGTGTAAGTTCTCAGCCAGTTTCATGAGTTTGTTCTGGTTGATGCCAACGTGTATAAAAGTCTTATATTTTAGTGAGAAGTGTTTCGTTGTTTTTGGTTCTCCGTAAACTCGTTCCGCCCCACTATTTTCTTCTTTGTCCTGTTTGCTTGTTTGTGCTTCTTCAAGCTTATCCTTAGTTTTACTTCAAAAAGGCTAGGATTTTGTTTATAATTTTGATTGAATTTGAAAACTACAAGTTCTAGGCTATTTCTTCTCTGGCTGGTTGGCTTACTTGAATAATTTCTGCAGATTACTGTTGTTCACTAAGGATAATTGATGAATCTTATGGGAAACCTGGGATTTCAGTTAATGTTTTTGCTGAAAGTCCAGATATACTTCCTCATGTTGTTGCATGTGGAGATGTGGCTCTGTTTCGTAATGTTGTGGTAAGTGTATTCTTAGTCCTAGATTTGATGATACATTCTACAGAAATATGCTTGCTCTGTTTTTCAGGACAAATGTTGGCCATGAAATATTTTTTTGCACAGTTTCTGTGAATTGTAGTAGTTGTTACGTTGTACCTACTTTTAAGTACAGTTTGGCAATATGCTGGTTTTCTCCGCCGTCCTTTCCCTAATTTTAATGCCTTTAAATAACGGAACCAGCAATTTTTGCCACATCACATGCTTTATTCTCATGATGGTCATGTTTTGACTGCATGAAGGAATCTTGGATTTGAGAAAAGAATTTGAGAGATTTATAGCATTAAGTTTGACTTCATGGCTAAATTGAAAAAATGTGCATAATATGCAATATATCATAATATTATTGATTTCCTGTCCACAAATAATAGTATTGATTAATTTTCTTTTAATATTATAAAAATGTATGCATTTCTGTTTTTAAATATTTTACATTTCGCCCTGCACATAAAGGGGCTTTGAATATTCTATCAATTTAGTTTTTGCAATAGCCAAGCTTTAAATAGCTTATATTTCTGAATTTGATTTCACTTACAGTGCATCAGTTTGTCTTATAGAAAAGAGATATGTTGAAGACAAACTCTAATTTTGATTGAGTGCATCATTATATTGTAAACTCTGTCACGTGTGTGATAAACCATGACACTAGGAGGCTCTTCTTCTTTTTCCTTATTCTTTAATTTTTTTAATATACGCTTTTTAATTTCATAGGTAAAAACTCATGATGATGAAATAAATGCCGTCTTCAATAAAAAGTTCTCCTCTTTTGCATTATACAATGGAAAAGACAATGACGATTTTGTCCCTTACCAATTTTCTTCAAATTTTCATCCAAGAGATACGAACAAAACCCTCATAGAAATGTTCAGAAAGTGGCTGGTCAGTTTGAAGCTTATTGAAGGTAATCTATGATTGCAACATTCAGTATGTCTTGAAAGCAGCTGATTCGTTTTTAAGCAGTTTACTCCAAACTATACTTGATAACATGCACATACTGCCCAAGGTGCATATTGCATCTAGTATTACAACATTGTGGCAGTGTACTACAATGAGAATAATTTAAATTGTATAATCCAAAATAACTGTAAATTGTACACACACACACCAATTTCAGAAACCACATAATCTATGAAATAGCCCTTTAGATGTGTTTATAGAATGCTTAGCTTTTGCTCAATCAAGAACAACCTACTACTGAAATTAATACATGTGTGACAAGTCATTGATTTCATGATAGGTTCTGGTTTTGTTGTTAATTTCATCACCATACATGCTCCATCGGTGCTTATTATTTCGTATGTGTGAATATTTGATAAGGTTTGCATATGCTGTGCAGATTCCAGTAAATTTCCGATGTTAAGTGAAATCAAGGAAGGAGACCGCTTTGTTGATCTGGCATGCAAGGTATATTTCTTCTTCTGATTTTGGTATCTGATTATGAGAGACCTTTGCGTATTGAAATATTTAAGGTTGCTATGCACATTTTGAGCTTGCTTTATCAAGACAAGCAGATGTTCTCTCACATCCCTTCCCCGTCTCTGTGGTGGTTAAACAAGACTACCGTGTTTATCATTTTTATAATTATATAATTCTGATAATCTAATCCTTCTTACTTGTTTTGCAAATTAAGATACTTAATTGCTGTGAGACTGCAAATCATGAATGGATGGTCTACGTTTGGGATGGCACTGATTTGCCGCCAAACAGTATAAGTGCAAAGTGAGTTAATTTAAATTTACTTTTACATTGCCAATTTAACCCTTGTTCCATGTCAGTGTTAATTTTGGATGAATCATATGGAAGTCTATTACTGGTATTTGTTCTTGTTACAATAGGAAAAATTGCTCTTCTCCAACTATGCTGCATTATCTGTCTTTATAAGGGTAAGAATTAGCTGGATAGTGGCATCAATGAGTATAACTTCCAATTATGTGCATCTACTTTATGCTTCTGTAAGCCAACTTACTCAACATTGATATAGTTGACAGGCAGTGGAAGGTATAATAGGATTGTTGATGTCTGTGTATATGGGTGTTTAGGTGCAAATATTTGTTGTCTGTACATAAAAAAGTGGACCTATTCTATCTTGTATCAGAAGCAGTTCAAGTTCTTATCTCAACTTTGCAAGAAGATTATCTCTACCTGCTACTGAGGCACCTTTCCGCTGATGAGTTGCCCTATGTTCCTCATTGGATGCACTTCAAACAAATTATTTGAAGCTGCTTTTTTCTCTATACACAAATATAAAGTAAATGAAATATTCCTTATGATGGTCCTAATTGGTGCTTTAGCCTTCGATGGTTTAGCACATTGGGAGGTGTAAATTGTAAGGTTTAATGTTTCTTGGTCTTAAAACCTTTTACTGATATTGCCCCTGAAGTTTGCTCCAAATTAGTTTCATTTTACATTATTAGGAAAATTATACTGGTTCTTGCTAGTATGGTGATTACTAGATATTTATCTAATTAATTTTACATTTGATTTTCTATCTTTGCATAAAGGAGTGGGTCTTAACAGACAATTGCTTATACACAGACTAGGGGTTTTATCTAGGGTGAAGTGGTGTTGTGCTTGTAGAAACTTTTGCATTTCTTCTGTAAAAAGTATTTGGCTTGATGAAATAACACAATCAATTTACATTTTGGTGTTGTATCTCCTCTGGTCCTAAATGTATTGTACTACAAACTTGGTCCTACATTTAGGACTGGCGCTATACTAGTTACTGATTGTATCGCACTTTTGCCAGAGAAATTTAATTGTGCTTTATAAATTTCAGTCCGGAAGATGAATTGGATAATCCTCTTCCTTTATGGCTAGAACCTGAACCTCTTCCAAGAGAGTTATTGTGTAGTTTCCCGACTGTTGGGTCCATCTTGAGAATAACATACGACAAAAACATTGAGAAGAACCACCTAAAGTTTTTGGATGTTGACAAGTGGGTCAAAGTTGTCAATATACATCTTGAAGTGCGTGCTGGACTATGGCATGGTGTCTTGATGCCTACTACCAAGCTTAGGTACACGCCAAAAGATGATAGTCTCATACAAGAGCGGGAGAGGTGGTTTTTCAAATCTGTTGACTCTTTAGATGATTGAATATAGGAGACCAGTTGACTGGTGTTCATGCCTTCTGTTTTGTACTTATTTGAGTCAGACTGTATGGAGAGAGAATTTCATTGAACTGTAGAAGAATGCCTTCTTCAAGCTTACCTTGGACTTCACGTGTTACAGGTTTCACTTGCACATTTAATCATTGTTTCTGATTTTTCCTAAATGTTATGATTATCGTGTATTGGGTATTTTTCTTACAAGATAGATTATGATTATTCTTGCCCCTACAGTGGTTGATCATGAAGATGCCCCATTATGTACTTTAATGGATGTCCTCACCTACTCACAGGTACCATATTGCATTTTCTTTAGGCCTATGCATGCTGGCTTTTGTTTCATAACTTGCTTTTTCCTGAAATTCTCAGTTATACCTTTTATTTTCTTTCTTTTTCCTTCCCCCCTTGATAAAATTATCTCTACCTCCTGCTAATGCTCTTAATTCTTAAAGAATAATGCTCATCTTTTTAATTTGCATTTGTTGATGTTACATCTCCCTACCCTCTCTGCGCATGAGTAGGTGACAGCTAAATACAAGTGTATTGTTCGAGTAGCAGCAGCATTACCATGGCTAGCTGAAAATTTCCGCTCTCAGGAAGGGATATTCAGGATGCGGCTAACACTGGAGGATCCTACTGCTAGAATACATGCTTATGTGTTTGCTGAGGATGGGGTAAGAAATATTTCTTTTGTACCTTTTCGCTCTTGTATATTCTTGGTAAGAATTTTACTTGCATTATTATTATTTTATGGCTAAAGTATACTTTTGGTCTTTTAAGTTTATATGATATTTCATTTTAATCCTTTGAATTTATAAAGTGCATTTTTAGTCTTGAAACTTTTACACCGTTGATATTACTAACTGAAAATCCTGATGAAATAAAATTAAGGGATGATCGTACAAAGCTGATAAAGCAAACTTAAATTTTTTAAAAGAAAAATACCTACAGATTAATTGGAAAAAACACTTAATTTTATTTTAATCCTTGTCGTCACCCTAAATTATTGTTGGAAAAGGGGAAAAAAGAAACTCTACCCCAACCCACCAACCTTTGAACTCCTCAGAATTCTTGAAACTCTTTGAGTTACTCGCATTGGGTGGAGAGGAAGACTCCTCAGCATTGGAGAAGAAGTTGGAGAGGAAGAGGCTGACGATGCAATGGGGGGAAGGAGTCGTGACTATAGGGAGGAGAAATGAAGGGGTTCATAGGCTGTGTATATTGGGTTGGGGAAGAGTTTTTGTTCTTGTTTTCCAACAAAAAATTACAGTGACAATGAGGATTAAAATTAAATTAGGTGTTATTTTTTTGATTAATTCGTAAGCATCTCTGTTTTAAAAATCTAAGTTTCCCCATCAGTCACCTCTTAACTTTGTTTCATCAACATTTCCATTAGTAACATTAATGGTGTTAAATTTTGAAGACTGAAAATGCATTTTATAATCACAAGGGACTAAAATGAAACCTCTTGTAAACTTAAAGGGCCAAAAGTATACTCAAGATTAATTTTGTTCATCAGCTTGAAGAACTGTACTTGCATTCAGATAATCCTTTACGTTCTATTCTTTTAGAAGTGATGGTTGTTTGTTGCTGCACTTGGAGAAGACTTTGTTCTTGACTGAGAATTTGGAGTGTAATTTTCCCAGAGACCAAGTCTCGCCTGTTACTTGGTCATCCATATTCTGTGCCTGATCTTTTCTCATTTAATTTATGACAGGAAAAACTATTTGATGGCCATCCTGCCAAGAGCATTTTGACGCAGAAGATGAACAGGCTACTGGGAGTAGTGCAATCCGATGATAGCACAGCAACACATAGTGCTTTAAGAAACCCACCATGGGTTCAATTCTGCATCAAGTCTTACTACACTTCTAAACATGATGTTTGGGGCAGTAGACGATATCGAGTATTTGGCACCAAAATTGAGGGAGGAGAGTGAAATTATGTGAAAATAGCATTTAATCTTCCTGGTTTGTTTTGAAAAAAACTAGATCGCAGTAATGCTGCTATCGTAGGATGTGCATAATTTAGGTATCACGCACGGCCTTTGGTTTGACTACCAGGAAAGTTGCTTCAATAGAGTGTGAAGTGTATAGAAGGTGCGATAACACCTTATTGTCTCTCATTACTGGTACTAGATCTTGAATGTAGAAATATAATGTGTAAACGATCTTGGCAAGATGAACATTTAATGGATGCCATTGGCCGTGCGCATGTATTCTCCCTATCTTAAACATGGTTTGTGCATTGGCTTGCACTGATCAAACCGCTTACCTACATATGCTATATTTTAATTTACACACTATGATTAATACTTGGATATATGTTTTCCTCAGCACTCGTTGTTATTATTAACAATAGCGGTTTAAATCAAACCCTGTTATGAATATTAATTATGTGGATGTCCATTATCTCACAAATAGCTTCTTCTATAAGCCAAGGAATTGACTTCTCCAAGAAGCTTAGCCAGTTGACTTCTTCAAAAAGTTTAGCCACTTAACTTCTTCAAGAAGCTTAGCCACTTAACTTCTCCAAGAAGCTTGAAGTTTTTCTATAAATAGAAGCCTCCCCTCTCCATTGTAATATACAACTTGAATGA
>JBAGKO010000002.1:438593-455480 GCA_037177275.1 Acacia concinna | reverse complement strand
TAAGAATTTTGCACTTGTTCACCACCATGTTTCAGTTGTTCATATATCGTATTCACTTGTTCATGGTTCACAATGACTTGTTTATAAAAAAGCATGAGTGCACCCATCAAAAGAATTTGCCACTTGCTCACCACCTGGTTTCACTTGTTCATATGGCGTATTCACTTGTTTATGGCTCACAAGGACTTATTACTTATTATTTATATATATATATATTGTATTGAATATATTAACCAAATGGGATGTAAAACATTTGCTTTTATTATTATTATTATTATTATTATTATTATTATTATTTAAATTAACTTATCCTGTGAATAAAACAATGGAACTTGTTCGCGGGACCTTTTTCCATGTTCGTGAGGTGCAACGCACTTGTTCATCAGAATGGAAGTGGGTGTGAACTTAAGTTTAATACATATATATTAATGTGTATATATATACTAAAGAGGATGCCCAGCCCAGTGGCTGGGTGTCCTCTTATGGTGTGTGGGGAGGGGGGTTTGAACCCCCACTCCTCTTTTAGCCAGAAATTCATTTTTTCTGCCATACCTCTGGTGGGACCCACGCCGGAGGTCAGCCTGCCGACAGCAGGGCTCCGGCGACTGGCGGTGGGCTCAGGCGGTGAGGCCCACCTGAAAAAGATTTTTAAAATATTTAATTAAAAAAAGTAAGGACAATTTGGTTATTTCACCCTGAAAATTAATATCAATTTTGGTCCTTGGGACTGAATTGAAGTTTCAGAAAATTTTGATCCCATTTTTAAATTAATTCTCTTATTTAGTCTCTCACTAAATTCCCCCTTATTAATTTTATAGAATATTTTTTTATATATATTTCTTTCTTCGAGGCCTTAGTGCAATTTTCCCCTGTTTTTTTGGGTCGTCAGTCGAAATCCCGACCCGACCCAACCAAACATTGAATTGAGATTCGTTAAAAATTGAAGGCGCGCGGTCTCCCTGCAACTTGCAAAGGATTGGAGCAGACGAAGAATGGCGGCCGGTGATGAGAAACATTCTAGAAAATGGCGTTATACTTGGGAAGCACAGTCCCACATCCCTACGCTTCGGCTCTTGCTTTTCGCCAAAAACGTGAATCCTTCTTCGCAATGTCTCAGTCTGAAGGTTCAACTTCTTCCTTCTCAGTCTCTGGTGGCTGTGAGCTGGTTTGAGCCCGCCCTAGTCTCACTTAGGGTTCCAATTCCTAGGGTTTTGGTTGACTTTGAATCGCCTGTTGGTTTTCGAGCTTTGGATGATCACATTGAAGTGAAGCTCCTACTACTCCTGCCTGTCGACCATCCCATTATTTCGAGCTTCGATTCTGTGATGAATCTATCTGATGACCCAGCAAATGCATTGCCTGATGTTTCAAAGCCTCTAGTAATGGGATCTGGTAATCTGATGTATTAGTCTGACTGTTCGGTAATAATGAAATTTGGGATTGCAAAGTTATTTCTCTATTTAAATTGATTATTTTGGTTGCAGTTATTTATGCTTTTCATATTCATAATTATAATACTAACGTGAAAAACCGAGAAACATATATATTCTTGGTTATGCTTTTATTTGAAAGCAAACTTGACACCTTTTTGTGGGGGCAGCACTTCATTACTTGTGAATAACACACAATAGTGTTGCAAACATTGCCATTTATACCTTAACCAAGCATAGACTGAACATTAACCTCTTCCTAAGCTCAGTCTTGCATTTTGGGTTTAGCTGGGCATGGCTTTGTGATTAGTTGTATTTTATTTTATCTATTTGTAATTTGGTGCACTACTTCTTCAGTTGGTTCAGATGTAAAAAATTTATCCTCCAGAGTTGCAGTTCATTTTTACTGCAGAAGTTGCTCGTTCAAATTGACTAGAAATCCTCTCAGGTAGGGTGCGTGTGTATTTTGGGTAACTAGTTGGATTTATATTAATTCCGTATCCGGTACAGCCGTTGAGAAGTCATAGACTGAACCTGCAGGCTTGCTTAGTAATTTGTAGCTTTCTTTTTACCTGTGAAGTTTTTTGGGTTTCTCATTATTTTTGGCACCACTTATTTAGGAGGTTTGTTGAAATGCCATCAGTCAATTGGCGAGAGGTGGCTGACAACTGGTTTGGGGCATGTTGTTGTTCATTTGGAGGCATCAGTGAGAAGCTGGTGATCAAATATGCAAATTCTTATACTTGTACACCAGGGGTATGCCTATGTAGCTCTACATCTATTACTCTTTGCAAGGATGATCTTATAGAATATAATTTTCCTGAACGTGGTGGAGAAGAGTGTAATTCTAAATCAGATAAATCTGAAGAAGGAATTGACAAAGCTGCAATAATTTCTGAGATATCTACGGAAAGATCTTCAATTTGCAGTGAGATTGGTAAAACCATATATAATTCTGATGAGAGTTCAAGGTTTGCAGATGCGGAGAATGAACACCTTCTTGTGAACATGGGACATGAAGAAGTTGGTAAAACGACACCTAATCATGATGAATTCTCTTGTTCATACCCAGATTCAAATATTCCTGCAGATGTGACCATGGCTCCCAGTTGTTGTGCTCATATGCCAAGCAATGTTTGCATTCTTGAGAATGACAACTGGCAACACCATTGCTGTGAAAATTCTAGAAAAGAACATAGAGAGACAACAGCCATGGAAATTCTTGCAAGTCGGAAATCTTTCCTCAATGGGTTTCTTGAAGATGTTTTCGTGGCTAGATCTTCCAATCTTTCAGAAGATATTGATTGGTGTGAATTCTCATGCCCCCAGTGCAAGTCTGTTCTTGGAGCCTATCCATGTTGTAAGGGCGATGCTCCTGTAGATGGAGGAGTGCGATTGTTCAAATGTAATATTTCAACTTGTTTGCCAGCTAGAGGATCTGGAGACTTGTTCAGGTTAGCAAAGATTCGTTTGTTCAATATTTTATTGATATTCTTTTGTTTGGAGAAGTCTTAAAAATAAAATGACTAAATCTTGTTTTCCTGTATTCCATTTACTGCTGATTCTGAAGAAATACTAGTAGCTCTTATAGATTATGAGTAATTCTTGAAATCTTGAACTGGTAATTTGATTTAATTAGCCTTCTTACTGTTTGAATAAGCGGATGAAAGAAATTTAATGGAGAAATGCTACTTTTTTGTCTTTCTGACCATTTATATAGAAACAATGCAGCTGCTGTGATCATTTTTGGGTCTTTTAACTGTGCGTCTGCCTGCCATTCTCCTCCATGTGTTAATTTATTAGTAGTTCAATACGTGATCTTAAAGATTTCCTATTTGTTATGCAGTTATGTTCATTATCCACTGCTAATATAGATGTGTTAAAATAACTACAAGAGTTGGCAGTTGGAGAACAAGTTTTCAGCATCCTTGAAAATTTGTCGTTTTTTATGTTATTAAATTATTCAGGATGAAAATTTACCGGGCTTTGTACCTCATCTGTGCATCCAAAAGAAAAATCTTAATGAAAGGAAAATGATACTCATTAGAAACAAGTTTCTAATTCCTGTGCATGAGTTCACCCATCTTGTAATTCATTGCTTTTACTTTCACTTTTTTTTTTTCCTTATTGACAGAAAATTATTAAAAAGAATACAAGATGAATTTTTCTTAAGTTGTTTGTTAAATATTTTGTTTTGGGGCTTATTTGTTACATGATATATTGAACAAATTTGCAACACATTAATTTGTTACCAGGCAGTATACAACGGAAAAAATGTTTGCAAATAAGCTAATAGAGTGTGCAAATGATGAATCATCATTTCGGTTTGTGGTCATAGATCTGAAAGCAAAATACCCTACCCTTCAAATCATTCTTATGAATCCAGATACATGGTCAATTTCTGGGGATTGTTTTATCACTGAGGACTCGGAAGTTCCTAAATTACAACTACAGCCCGTCATCAAGGTGCTTTTTTCTGAATGCAGTACTGCTACAGAATTTCAGTTAAGGTTAGTTATCATTTTATCTCTATTGTTAAAATAATAAAGTCTTTTTTAGAATGTGATGATATTGTTTTTTTTTTGAATGAAAGATATATATATATATATATATTAATTACTCAAATGATTACACATATGTACAGGTCTCTACTTTTGAAATAGCATGAACTCAACTAGTGCTTACAGTAAGAGTTATTTGTTGCTCTTGTATTAAAATAACTGAACTACTAAGTGCAATAATCTCATTGACAATGCGGTGGGCATGAATGTCTTCTTGGCAAAAAATTCTTTTGTTCCTGGCAGTCCATAGCTTCCAGCATAGCAGACCAAAAGTGATACACCAACGTGAATTACTTCCCCTTGGCTTAAGATTATCTAGAAACCAGCTTTTAAAAGGGTAGGATAGGAAGTAATTCAACCTGTCATGAATGAGCAGCAGCGACCAGCAAGAAGAGGCCAGCTTGCACCCTCTTATTACATGATCTATATCTTCCAATTGATTGATGTACACTTCACGTTTGTCATGTGTCTCCGGGATCTTACCTCATTAGTAAGCAGGGCATTATTAAGTGCTAGCCAAAGAAGAGTTCTTATAGACGTTGTGGACCTGGCCACTCCCAAGCTATATCCCACTCCCAGCATTTATCATTATGAGACAATATGGTTTTTTTTTTTTTGTCAGTTTATGTTTCTATTGAGAATGGGCTTTGTTTTGATAGATGTTTCTCATCTCGTAATTTTTTTTCCAACGAAGATAGTTCATTAATTTGTATTTGAGATAGAAGTCTGATGGACCTGTTATCCCATATGATCGAGTCTGCAAGAGATAGCAACCCATGAAGGACAAGCCCATTAAGCAGCAGGAAGGGACGGGCCCATTAAGTGGCTAGAGGCCCATTATTAGCCAGATAGGGACTGAGTTAGTTATCTAGGGTTCTGTGCCTAGCAAGGGCAGACAATGAGTGCGTAGGCAATTCTTGTGGGAGAGCCTCTGACCTCCCTAACATCAGGGACCGCTCCTTGCTTATTGTGTAGTTCTTTTTCTCATTGTCACTATAGCAAAGTAGCCAGTCAGTTATTCATCAATCTCTTCCATTCTTCATAGAAGGGGCTTTGTACTGGCATTCTTAGCTATTTGGCATTAATAAAAACTCAATTCCATCAATTTTGGTATCAGAGAGGGTCGTATTCTGTGGTATGGCAACTAGGATGAAAGCAAGAATGGAGAAGATGGAAAGAGTTGTGGGAGAGTTATAGAGAGCTACGATAGAGGGTAGAGAGGAGAGGGCAAATGTGCAGAGTGTGATGATCCAACTTCAGGAACAGAATGAGAACATCCTTAACATCCTCCAAACTCAGTCTCAACGGCTAGCGGCTCTTACCCGAGCACCAAACGGCAAAGAGAGCTTCGATGGGAACAAGCATACCAAGGTTGTCAACCTTGAAACGGAGATAGGGGATGAAACACCCAAGGATGAGGAACCACGACAGAACAAGGAAAAAGGGGAACAGATTGAGGAGCTTAGCAGAAAAGAAGGGCATAGGTACAGGAAGTTAGACATGCCCCTTTTTTATGGGGATGACAACTTGGGATGGACTTCTAGAATGGAACGATATTTCCTTGCGAATGGGATACTGCAGATGGAGAGGCTTGACACCGCCATGGTAGGATTAGAAGGGTGTGCAGTAAATTGGTTTCAATGGGCAGAAATACGAGAGCCCATTAAGGATTGGAAGACTTTCAAAGCTGCGGTGATAGAGAGATCCCACTGCAACCAAGATGGCGATAACTACAAAAAGATTGCTGCGCTGAAACAAGAAGGGTCGGTGGCAGATTTTAGAGAGAGGTTTGAACTTCTCTTGGCCACTCTACTTGACGTACCAGAGGAATCTCTCATCGGGATGTACCTCAACGGACTCAAGAATGAGGTGAAAGCCGACATGCGATTGATGGAACCAGGGACCCTGAAGGGTATCATGGATGTTGCTCACACTGAGGAAGGCGGGAGACAAGAAAGCTAGAGGCCAGAGACTTGGGTTATAGCTACAATGGCCCACACCTAAGCCCATATACCCACGATTCTCTAATTCCACAGAAATCCCAAAACATCCCTCTTCAGCCCAACAGCCCAATTGAGTGAACAAAAGGAAAAAGATGTCTCCAAAGTTGCGAGCAATCAGGTAGTTGTGTCCTAGTCACCTACGGGTAGCGATTGAGCAAGTAGCACACGTGGGTCAAGACGACTCTCTAAAGCAGAACTGAATTGGTGTTGGGAGCTTGGGTTGTGTTTCAAATGCGAGGAAAAATATAGACCAAACCACTGATGTAAAGGGAAATTCTTATGCTTGCTGGTTTTCGGTGAGGATGAAGACGCTAAATCAGTGAAGAGGATTTTGCTGAGTTGGAGGACGAAACGGAAGAGAAAGGGGTGGCCACAATGGAACTCTCACAGAATATCATTGCGGGGCTAACTGGACACCAAACTATGAAGATATGGGGACTTTTAAAAGAAGAGTCAGTCATTGTGTTAATCGACAGTGGGGTAACCCATAACCTTGTGGCTCAGCAAGTGGTTGACCGTCTGAACCTTACTGTTTCACCCACCTGCTCATACTCACTATAGGTGATGGATGGAAGGCATCCTATCAAGGGGTGTGCTGTGAGTTGGAGGTTACATTGCAAGGGATATGTGACAAGCAAAATTTTTACCTGTACCCCTTATATAATGTAAATGTGGTGCTTGGAATGGCCTGGTTAGAAACTTTGGGAGAAACTCGTGTAGGTTGGGGTCGTTTGCATATGAAACTAAGGCTGAATGGTGAGTGGAGTGTTTGAGGGGAGACCCAGCCCTTAAGCAAGCGCCAGCCACTCTCAAGGCTATCTAGAAAGCCCTGCGAGGGAAGGGAGAAGGGTATTTAGTGAAGATCCGGGCATTAGAAGCAGAGAGTCGTGACTGTATGGGACATGCTAACGGAATATCACCAGCGGTGCTAAGTTTATTGAAACGCTACAATGCTGTGTGTGAAGCTGTGACTGGGCTACCCCTACATATGACCCAAGACCATGCAATTTCCCTTGAGCATGGTTCCCGGCCACCAAACATAAGGCCGTATTGATATGCTTCAGGGCAGAAGACAGAGATTGATAAACTGGTGAAGGAAATGATTGACGTTGGCATAATACAGCCTAGTCAAAGCCCTTATGCTAGTTTGGTGCTGCTGGTCAAGAAAAAAGATGGAAGTTGGAGGTTCTGCGTTGACTACCGAGCTCTCAACAAGGTCACCATACCAGATAAGTATCTCGTATCCCATACCCACTATTGATGAATTACTTGATGAATTAGGGGGTGCCACAATTTTTTCTAAATTTGACCTTAAATCGGGATACCATCAGATTAGAATTAAACCTGGGGATGAACCTAAAACTGCTTTTAGGACACATGATGGACACTGAATTTCTGGTTATGCCTTTTGAGCTTATTGATGCCCCTTCCACTTTTCAGTCCTTGATGAATGATATTTTCAGGGAACACTTGAGAAGATTTATCCTAGTGTTTTTTGATGACATCCTTGTGTACATAAAAGACGAATCAGCCCACTTGAAGCATTTGGAGAGAGTGCTGGAGATTTTGCAGCAGCATAAATTGGTAATAAATCTCAAAAAATGCCAATTTAGCCAAAGGAACCTGAAGTACCTTGGGCACATCATATCGGCAATGGGGGTACAAGTTGACCCAACCAAGATAGACGCAATGATGACTTGGCCAACTCCCAAGAGTATCAAAGGGTTGAGAGGGTTCTTGGGTCTCACTGGGTACTACCGAAAATTCATCAAAGATTGCGAAAAAAAAATTGCTGCCCCATTAAATGAGCTGTTGAAGAAGAACGCTTTCCAATGGAGCGAAAAGGCTCAAACCGCGTTTGAGGCGCTCAAGTCTGCTATGACTACAGCCCCAGTCTTGGCTTTGTATGGTCGTGACCCTCCCATTGTTTTCAAGTGGCAGGATATTTCCTCCATGGTAGAAGAGGTGAATAAGCAGATTAACAAGCGGGATGAGGCCCTGCTGACTCTAAAATCTCATCTAGAACGTGCTCAATCCCAAATGCAGCAATATGCCAATAAGAAGCGGAGGGCAATAGAGTTTGAGGCTGGAGATAAAGTGTACTTACAAATTCAGCCATATAAGCTCAGAAATCTTGCTAAGCTTGCATGAAAAGCTTGCTCCCAGATACTACGGGCCTTATGAGATCACCAAGAAAATTGGGAAGGTGGCTTACCGACTTAATATCCCTGACTTTTCAAGGATACATCCTGTTTTCCATGTCTCGCAGCTTAAAAATCATTGGCCCCCACTAAACAGATCCAACCCTTGCCAAAATTTTTATCTGAGGACTATGAACTACTTGTTCAGCCCCAATATATTCTCCAAACTAGAAGAATGACGAATGGCATTACCCAACTGCTGGTGAAATGGCAAGGCCTAACTGATTGTGATAATACTTGGGAAGATATGCAGATCATCAGCATACAATTCCCTCACCTCCCCCTTGAGGACAAGGTGAAACCTCTAGGAGTGGCGAATGATGGATCTGTTATCCCATATGACCAAGTCTACAAGAGACAGCAACCTACGAAGGACAGGCCCATTAATCATCAGGAAGGGACAGGCCCACTAAGTGGCTAGAGGCCCATTATTGGCCAGATAGGGAGTTATCTAGGGTTTTGTGCCTGGCAAGGGCAGACAATGAGTGCGTAGGCAATTCTTGTGTTAGAGCCTCTGACCTCCCTAACATCAGGGACCGCTCCTTGCCTAATGTGTAGTTCTTTTCTCATTGTCACTATAGCAAAGTAGCTAGTCGATTTTCCATCAACCTCTTCCATTCTTCATAGAAGGGGCTTTGTACTGGCTATTTGGCATTAATAAAAACTCAGTTCCATCAAAGTCATGATTTGCCGCCTTAATATTTTGAACATTACATGGTGTATATTTTATGGGGAGCATTGCATCGTAATTATTAATGATGGACAATTTGACTGACAAGTTCATCCAACAACCAATAAAACAGTCATAATGGGGTAGCATGAGTGGTAAGGGTTTTCGTCACCTAAGGAAGTGGTTGGGGTCTTGAATATCAGCCTTGTGTAAGTACCAACTTAGTTGGGAGGAGCCAACCTTTTGCCCTGTCTACAGGATCCCTTGCGCTCACCCAAAAAGGAAAACAAAATCGTCTCTTAAATTATCAATTCACCTGAGTGTATGTCTCTTGTGAGTTTTGATTTTTATGTGATAAGGTTAAATGCAGAATAATTAGTTATGTTGTCCTAACGAGGAATAGCTACAATTTGTGCAGGATGAGGGAGGAATGGATAACAAACAACTCGGCGGAAAGTATTTTCATGCAGACTTGTCAAATAAAAGCGTTGGTGGCGTCATTGATATCAGCAAGGGATGTATATCCACCTTCGTATGTGTCCCTTCAGGGATTATGTCTGTCGTCTTTGCAACGGTAGTAGTAATATACTCAAGCTCAGCCTTTGTGATCTAACACGACTTGTATGCCTGAGCAAAGAACTAGAGTCTCGTAAATGAGAGTAAACCCATGTTGTGTCGTTGGAACTGTGCAGCAACATCAGTTAAGAGCCTGTGGAAGGAGATCCTCTCTCCTCTTCCTATTTCTCCTTATTCAAGGAGAAAATTGTGTGGCATTGAACCGGTACCAGCAAAAATGGGTTCCATATAGTTATGTAGTATAATTTTAGGAATACAGCCGATTAATTGAATTGAATTTGTAAAATTTCAGATGAGCTGAAGTATAGATTGCCCCTGAAATTCTCTTGTTACTGCCCCTCTAATATTTTGTTTTAAAAATTTTAATATCCTGTTGCTTGACAAAAATTAGCGGTCTACTCAATTTCAACTTAGATCACGAACATGCGATCTTCTGTCCATGATAGAATGTTCATTCATTAATGATCTCATCGTCGAACTGGATTATATAGTGGCCAGTGACATGTAAATAAAGTCGGTTTTGACGGACTGTAAAAGAATTTCACCTCATTTATTGGGATAAAGATATTCTCATTGTTTTTCTCTTATTTTCTTCGCATTATCCCATCCCAACTATTAGATTATGAGAGAGAAAGTTTCTCTTTCATTTTTCTCTTATAATCCA
Organism: Acacia concinna; assembly: GCA_037177275.1. NCBI lineage: Eukaryota > Viridiplantae > Streptophyta > Magnoliopsida > Fabales > Fabaceae > Acacia > Acacia concinna. Next base: position 445,375 of record JBAGKO010000002.1, on the reverse strand, counting down.
ATGGTTGGGATGGGATGATGAGAAAAAAATGAGAGAAAGATAACAAGAGAAGTCAAATCTTATTCATTGATGATTTTGTTTATTGGTTTTTTATTAAAATAATATAAATAGTAAAAAAAATATAGAAATGTAACACTTTCAAATATATTGACTCTACAACATCTTTCAAAAATCCACCGTCATCTACACCTCCTCTATCGTCTTTCCTAACGCTGTCATCTCCTTTCTCTATTTCACTGTCATGCATCTAGACCTTGTCCCTTGGTACTATCTTTCTGGGGATGAGAAAATCCCCTCCCCATCACAAACCTTCTTCCGACTCCTCAAAGCATCCTTTTCCTCCGACGATTGCTTTGGAGCATTTTCTCGCAACTCTGATCACGCTCGCGTAATGCTATTCTTTCTCTTTTAGAGTTATAAAATTTTAATAAAGAGAAAATGTAACATAAAAGAGTATGAAAAAATAATTTAAAATTTTTAATCCCACTTCTTTAAATTTTTAAAATTCAACTTATAAAATTTTTTCCTCCATTCTCTTCAAATCTCTCATACCAAACAAGCCCATAGACCCCGGGCTCTCACAATCTGAGTTGAAAGTTTTATGTGAAGTGAGAATCCAAAGAGATTTATTTATTTTTTTTAGTAAGATTTTTTTAATGAAAAAAAGGAAAAATTGCGATTTAGTTCTATGGAAGGGAATTTACGATCAAATGTTCCTATAAAATAATGTAATTGTAATAAAGTCTCAGTTGACAACTCCATGTGCTTCTAGGGTTATCATTAACAATTCTGTGAGCTTCATTGATAACTTTACATGACGCGATTTTATGAGACCGTTTGATCATAAATTCCCTTTCTTAGACCAAATTGCAATTTTCAAAAAAAAAAAAAATTGGTCTACATCCCTGCTCACTGCTAGCGTTGGTATCGGTAAAGGATTTATATGGGAAAATTCGGGAAAGTTTTAAAGACGACTGCGTTTAAGATGCACCTTAAACGACATGAGTTCAAGTCCTGCGTTTGAAACCCAATACGTTACCACTGATTGCACCGGCAATGAATCCCGAGTGTTTCTGGTATACTGGAAGAACATCGGTTGGCCGTTGGCTCAGTTTTAGCGTAAGCGTACGCTTGAAAATCTATAACGACGCTGACACTGAACCGCTCCTAAAAAATGCATCACCCCGCAATTTTAACTGTTTTGGGCGTTGGTCGGTTTGCCTTCTTAACCTCTTGTGTAGTCTGTTATCTTTTGATTTGAATTTCCAGTGAACTGATTGTTTACTTACTGTGATATTCAAATCGTTTCAGCTATTCTTTCTCAGGCACTCTGGGTTGCTTCAGTTGTGCTCCCGAGTTCCAATTGCTATTCTTTTAATAATTCGAGTCACATTGTTGATTTCGTATCCTACATTCTTATACCTTCAAACTTAAATTTGAACGTGCTTTTTAGCAGGCATTTTAGAGCTCGAACATCTATTGGGATTACGGTATTTGCTGTTATTATGTACTTATGTTTAGGAAGCTTGATGGAATTTATGGTTTGATAATTTTGGATGAAATTGCTATCGCTTAACCGGGTAAACAGAGTAGCTGGATTGGGCAGACTTTTGAGTATGACGCCAAGGGGATGGTAATGCTCTCAATCTGTTTGTGATATGTCCATAGGTGTCGTAAGGCCTATCGATGAGTAATTTGCGTCGCGCTTACAACGCCATTCTAGTTCTAGGTATAGTAAATTGGTCACTTTGCCCTGGTGCAGGACCCTGACTTGGCGGTTCGATTTTGCAAAGATGTAGAGACTAGATCACAAACGGTAGTCCATGTTACCATGCCTTAAAATACTTTGTTTTTTTCTTGCTCTGCTTTATTTATTTTCCTGCCTTCTGCGTATATAACAGCATTTCTTCGTTTATTTGTTACATATGTTCAGCAGTTCATTGTTTACTTTCCATTTTCATTCAGCTTCTCTAAAACCTTATGCAGCATCTCTATAATATGAACCATGAATGTCCTGGAAAATTATAAATTAGAAAAACAATTATTTGTTTCTCATTCCTTCTGTTAAGAATACAAGGGCAGAAGGATGGCCTCTTCTTCTTCTTCCAGTCTTTTCTAAATACATTATATCATGGGGTCCCTGACTCCAGTTCTCTCTAAGATTTATTTTCGAACAAGTCCTCTTTGAGGGGAAAAGGGAAATAAATCATGCTCATTTTCACTGTTTTTAATGCAATCACAAAGTGCTCCCTAAGTATTGGTGGGTTATATCTTACCTAGATTTTCGTATCCCATTCAGGTCTCAAATGTACTGAATAGTTCTTGCTGGATACTTGGGTTTTCTGTTACAAGATTGTAATTAATCTTGTATTGTTTAGGGATTTTTGGATTGGGAAGAGGGAAATTAGCGGTAGAAAGAATAGTTTCAGAGGGGACAAAGGAAAGAAATCAGAAACAGAGGGGAATAGAGAAACAGAACCGAGAGGCAAGAAACAGAGAAACAGAACTGAAATGCAAATTATTCATTCATCATTGATCATCTGTACAATAGGGGACTTTAGTCCAATTTATAATACATGTGTCTATGCCTTTCTTGCCGCACACACTTACATTTAGACTAATTGGACTAATTGGGCCTAATCATTTATTAAGGCCTAATCCCTTCAATTAATGGACTAGCCTAATCTAACTTAGGGAAACAATTACACCTCGCTTGGCTAATGCTACTCCATGATAGCTACACCACTCTAGGTTACATTGCTCTTCCCTAATTTAAATTAAACTAGTACCAAATTAGTATTCTAGGGATTCATACTATGTTTACATAACAACGAATATCCTTATTAAGAGAATAGTTTTCCATTTCCTGCAGCAATTTTTCAACCAACCTAAACTCTTTTGCTTCTCCGGCAACATACAACATTGTATTGTAAATCTCAGTTGTGCAACTAAAGCCATCCTTGAGCTTCACCCATTTGAAAAATTTCATAGCTAAATAAGGAACCTTGAAGCATCTTTTCAACACTTTAGCAACAATCTCTGGTTTCATCATGTAGTTCAAACTATCTAACCGCTCTTCCATGGAAGCCAGATCATTTTCCCCACGAACAATTCTTGTGATCTCACCAACTACTCGGCTCACATCATCTTCATCCAAATTTCCTAGCTAGGCATCAATTAGAACCATAGTATTCTCTTTGACATTTCTACAAACATACTGACTAGAAGCCGAGTATACTTTAGAATCTTCTTCACTGCCATGAGTCTCCCCAGATTTCAATATTTCAAAGAAGCCAACACCAGGAATCAAGTCATTTGTACCAAAAAAATTTCTGTAATATCATTGAAAAGTGCACCAAAGCTGGTAGTGACTCGCTGATCATTTGCAATTTCTTGGGCATTTTGAAGCCAGTGAAACTTAGATGAAGTAGAGATGCTTGAGAGATATGAAATTTGTGTTTGTGAAACTTGAAAGTTCAAATTTGAACGCGGCAACTGGAGCAAGTTTATTGCTCTCATGGCAAATGCTTTCTGAAACTCTATGCACCTTCATCAGAAATCAACAAAAGGTATCGGCAAATAAAAAGGAAAATAAAAGAGAAAAGAAATGAAGAAAAGGTCAAATAAATATATCAGTACATTATATAAATTTTAAATTAGGATGAGCATAACAAAGCACTAAAAACCGAAACAACGAGACCATGTGGATTAAAACAATATAATTTAATTAAAATGGGCATACTTGCAATACTCAAGTGTAATAATCTTATAATGCTCAATTTCACAGTGCAAACAATCCAACAAAAGCTCAGCAATCAGCTAAGGCATTGGAATTTTAAAATTAGCAATTAGCAAACAGAGTTACAATCAGCAGGGAGCCACTTGATTTTTAGGTTAGTCGTGTTCCTAAAATCAAAGAAAACTAAGCTACCTATATTCTAATAGTAAGCCTAAGTCATATCCACAAGGGGCCTAATGAGCGTTAAAAGTCCTAGCAATCTATTGAACCACAAATTAATTAATGAACATCAACAAAGGTGAAATGTCCTAATCTAATTCCCTATCCTAATTTTTATTTGCTTTTCTTAGATTAGGGTGAGTGGGAATGGCAGTGATGAATGAGTGTGAATGAGAAAGAATGAAGCAATGACAATACGATTCCTAGGAGACATAACATAGCCTTCCTTACCTTCTAATGATTTGAGCCCTTCAACATCATGAATCACGCTCAATTTCTTGTCATTAGCCTAAAGAATTTAGTAAGAACCATTTGGCCACTCCCAAAGGTAAGTTAACCAACATTACCCATGGATAATTCACTAGTCATTATTCTTAATTACTAGCACAACTTAAGAACACTAACTAGCAACTCAAGGTTAGGGAGATTACCATCCAAAGATTCTCCACTAGATTCAATATACTAATGGACAGAAATCAATCCTCTCTATGATCACAACAAGTTAATCATCAAGATAAATCTCATACTAACCAATTCATAAAAGAGAAATCAGTCACCTCTCAAGAGCAAATCAACCAATATTACTCATGATTAATTCACTAACACAGTTTCCAAATAGCAATCGATTCCAGAAGCAAGTGTCAGCTACACTAATTAAAGAGGCTTACCACTTGAATGAGCACAATATGAATCAGCTACACTAATCAATATAACAGGAGAAGAAAAGTTCAGATTACAATGCAGATCACAGCAATAAAATTTAGCAATTAAATCCAAACATTAATCTGAGCTAAAATCTACCAAACATGGAGAACTCCAAAGCTAATTCGAAGCTCCAGCTCATCATGCCTCCTAGAAATCACCGAATCAGAGGTTCATCAGAAGAGGAACAGCTCTGGCGAGCTCCATTGCTTCTTCTCCAGCCATCAAATCATCGGAGAAGGCTAAGCTACTCCGGAATCAACTCTGAGCCAGCTGGAGAAAAGACGAGTTGAAGAAGAGATCAACAACGCGATCCGGAACCCTGAGCCCGAGAGAGAATATGGAATGGAATGGGTCCATGGTCTGGAATGGAAGGATGAATCGATGATGACTGAATGCACTCTCTGCATCTGGGATTCACCGGTTCGAGTTTTCAGATCTTTCCAGCTCCAGCTTTGTGATTTCGGGCTTGCTCCTGCTTCCATGGGCCAGAATATTGGCCTCCAACACAATGGTACAAAAATGCCCTTGTGGGAATTGCTTGCTATTTATTTCTTTTCTTCTATTTCTTTATTATTTTCAATTCTCCTCAAGTGCCAAAAATACTTACAAATAAATTTTTATCATAGAATAACCAATAATAGAATATTTGTGACACTTTCACATAATTTTTTTAAAATACCCCTAATACACTTGTTATCACAATTTAAACTCTAAATGAATATTAACAATGTAATTTATCCTATTTTTAAATATAAAATACTACAATTAATCATGTAATTGTGTGAAGGCAAATTTCTTATATCGGCAAAAAGAGATATAATTAGCGATCGAGCAAATAGAGTTACAACAAAACTCACAAAATTACAAGATTAGAAATCAAAGTTATAATTGACAATCAATAAAGAGTTATAACGTGATTTATTATATTGGAGGCAAACTTAGTTAATATTTAGGCCATAAACATACTCAAAGAGGCAAATCCATATGCATTTAGCAGAGACCATAGCACAGACCCACTGATAAGGTAAGCTGAAAACTTTGATTTGAGATGAAAAAAAAAACGAAAGTGGATTTCTATTGTCGTATGGATGCTTAAGAAAGCGGAATACAATACTAGAGAGAGAGAGAGAGTAGAGGGAGAGCCTACTAGAATGGAAGAAGTCACACGAAGAGCGAGATTGAACTCTAACTCATTACAAATTTATGGACTTTGCCGACCGACACAAGGGACTTGAAATGATGAATATGGTAGATTGAAGAAGTCTTAATGTTTCTAGCCGAATGACGGTGTCAGACGGACACAGGAGTACGACAGCAAAAGAGGCCAAGAGAGGAGAATTTGGATTTTGGACTGAAGAACCAGGTAGCTGAAGTCCTGAAGTGAAGTGGCGTCATTTTATTTTATTTATTCAATTATTCTATTAAAAAAACAAAAAAAGACATGATTTTTTAAAAAGGGGAAATCAATAAAAATTGCTATTTAAAAAATTTACTAGTTAAAAGTCAGAACACCCTCGATATGTATTTTTACACAAAAGTATTCATACCTTTATTAAGGTTTTTACTGCAAACAAATTTCTTAAATAGAGACTTTTTATCAAGCTAATGAGTTATCAGACCACACAAAGTCGTTTTTATTCATTTGGTTCAGATAAGTTTCAAACATTAAAAATATTTCATCCTGTCTCAAATTATAAGAGATAACTTTCATTCTTCCTTCATCCTAAAATATAAGAAATATTTGAAGAATGTATTATGTTTTGATTCTTTTTTTTCTTCTAATTTTGCCCTTATTTAATACCAATGTATCAATGTTTATATTGACCATAAAATTATCATTCCATAGGAGAGAAGAGGGGTAGGGGAAGAGACAGTAGTTGACTTTAATAACGATATTCTCTCTCTTATTCTATATGTTCTCATTAATACGATATTTTAGTAAAAAAAAGCAAAAATTCAAACATACTTATTGTTCTTAACCACTATTAAAAACCAAAAAATTTGGTTAAACGTCTTTTTATAATTTGAGACAGAAGGAGTATCCTCTAGCCTGTGTATTATGTATTTATTTTTTAAAAACTAATTTAGACTTATAAATAGATATATAATATAATGTTAT